>JARBEQ010024282.1:0-15759 GCA_030265355.1 Tritonia tetraquetra | reverse complement strand
GTGTATTGCTCATGGTGTCAATAAAGAGTTTAGGACACAGTGGGCTGATCACCTGCTTGTCTGAAATTCTTTGATCAACAGTAATGTCCAACCCTGTATTCAGCCATGCTTGGTGGTCGTGGTGCCTGTATTAATACCGGGTATCTTGTGTGCCATTCATGACTTAAAATGGGGTTGGCCCCGACACTGCTCTGCGATAAAAATGGGCTTTGATCAAACAAGTAACACATTAGGACAAAAAACACTGAAACAAATATATTTCAACTCCTTTTCCAACGGCTGTTAGAAATTGTTGATCATTTCATAGTTCAATTAGGATTTGATATTACAATCGACTTCGGTTAATTGCAACATTGTTACGATTATCCGAAGTAGCGATTAACCAGTGACTTTTATATAGAATCAATTTATTGCGTTTCTTGGGAAAAGTTCGATTAACGGAGTTGTGATTAACTGGAGTCGACTGTATGTTGAATTTGTGATAAGATTGTAATCTAGTCCATGTCTATGAGTTATGCCAGCTGCCTGTTAAGGAATGTTTTCAATAGATGATAGCTTTGATTTGTTACAAATGTTTAAATGGGACAGCTCCTGTCTATCAAAGGAATATCTTGACAATTAATCAACCTAACAGGAAACAATTTCTTTCTTATCCAATTCCCTGTTACCATTACAGTGTAGGGCCCGCTCTATGTGGCGGATTTACTATGACTTTTTTGTGGTAGGAATTCATTTCGCCCGGAGAGCGGCCTTTCGGCCAACTCTTCTCCATTTCCAACTGCCAAGGTTTCTATAACGTGCCCAACTTGCACACCTGACCTCCGAATTTATCGCCCGTCTCCGATAGGACTGGGTTCTTGTTCCCACCTACCTTCATAGGATCAGGGGAGTGGCAAATAGGTTTATGCCGAGTTTTATTAAGCAAAACCACAGCTATCGCCGCTGGGATTCGAACCCTGTACCCTTCGCTACAAAGGCCAGACTCATACCTCTGAACCACTTGGACCCTTGGCAATACATAATTAGTCATATCAAAGGTGAGATTTCCGATATTTAATTCTTCTCAGATAGGACTTGATTTCATTTGCAATCCATAGGGTCAGAGAAAATTAAAATTTAAAAAACCCTACCGTGGCAGCTTAGATTCGAACCCAGTACCTTTTGGCAAATGAAGCGAAAGCGTTATCGCTATACTATGGCCTCCTCTGTCGTGACTTTTCGAACACTGTCATGTGACACTTTTTCATAATATATCGTAATTGTCTTCTCTCTCTTTTTTTCTTGTAGATATGTTTTAACAACGTATACGAAGGCCTGCATTCGACCATAGACCCTGACTTTCTCCCCTCTGATATGGGGGGTAAACTGAAGCCCCATGCTTATACGGTAGGGCCCTATCATAGTGTGGCCGGAAATAAATGGACAGTGTTTTTACCGGGTTTTTTTTTGTCAGTTTATCAAATAATGGAAGTTAATAATATTTTAAGCGAACCTCTAAATCAATTTGTTCTTTCTTTCTTATCCAATTCCCTGTTAACATTACAGTGTAGGGCCAGCACTATGAGGCTGGTTTTCTCTGGATCAAGACATCAAGCCAAGCAGGTGATCAACCCACTGTGAATCAATTTGTCTTACCTGAAAATTATTTTTTAATCACATTTGAAACAATAGGAAATAAATTCTCTTATTACAGCTATATAAGAATCGATAACGGGTAAAGATTACGACTTTTAAAAGTTTTATTGTATCAAAACCTATTGTGAACACACTCGTGACAAAAAGCACATGATTTCTTTGTTAATTTGCACCTAATTTGTTTACATTTCTAGTACGGTAAAACTTCTAATGGTAAGACATAATCTGTTTCAGGGTTTTTAATGTAGGCTAGAGAAAATAACTTTTCTGAGCAAGGCATCAATCCAGTCGAAAATGTATATCTAGTTAAGACAAATTGATTTAGAGGTTCGCGTAAAATATCATAAACGTTCATTCGGCAATAGCTGGGAAAAACGAGAAAAACACTGTCCATTTAATTTCGACCGCACTGTAAGATAAGACAAGATAAGATATTACGTATCCTTCTATGCACATTATCTTGGAATAATGAAGCATTTTGGAAACGAAACAAGCAAAGCAACATACATAATAGGAATTAGAACAGCTTTTAGTATAAATAGAAAGGTTAGGTTCGAATCCGTCGTCAACAATATCGAAGACGTCGTGGTCTTGTCTTGACTCTTTATCTCCGTGGTGAGTGCTTGCCATTCTCTCCTGTTGGCGGCGATATCTTTCAAATCCTCCAGGTCTTTCTTGGATATCTGTCAATCGTTGTGGCGGGGAGAGTAGTGATAGGTCTCCCTCTGTATCTGTCGTTTGTGGGTTTGAAGTAAATGTTGGTGGTTGGCTGGTGTGTCTTTTATGGCTGAACATAGGGCTGGCCCCAACACTGCTCAGTGGTATTAATAGGGTTCCCATCAAACAAACAAACACATTTTCCGCCCATTAAAGGTCATGTCAAAGTCGAACTTCCGGTTATAGTCCGTCTCCGATAGGATTTGATTCCATAGTAAATCCCCAGGGCCAGAGCCATAAAAACTCCGAGAAAGTCCAAAGTGATAAAGCTCCTCGACGCCGCTGGGATTCGAACCCAGGCATTCCGTGCACATAGCGAATACGTTACTACTAAGCTACGACTCTCTCATCAAAGGTATTGAGCTCCAAACAACCGGTAGTCTCAAACTTGAGATTTTACCCTAAAGTTATGTCATGAAATAAACACGTTTTTTGATGTTTAAAAAAATAAATTGATTTCAGGGTTGGATGGATGACTTGCTGAATTCTGACAAACAATTTGAAGATGACAACAAATTTGGCTATGTGTCGATGGGGTTATCCAACGACAAGAAAGAAACATCCAAGCAAGATGCTGGTCTTGAAGGATTGGGCGGCACATTTAAGAAATTAGAAGTCTGATATTATTTTATCAAATACGTTATGGATGTCCACAAAACATAAATGTACGTCATGTTCTCGGTGAATTGCTTTTAGATATCTTCTTTTTCTACTACATGTCTGTCCAATATTATTGCTGGTACGTGTTCCTGTTCTCCATTCCTTTCTATACTCAGTCATATCCTCCTCTAATCCTGCTGTTTTCACGCCTTCCTTTATACAGCCATGTAACCTTCTCCTAGTCAATCCTTCGTCCTAGTTTCAAGTGACATGTCTCTAACTCTTCTCACTACATAACTTTCATCTCTTCTAGAATGTGATCGTGCCATCTTATGTTGTAAGAATATATAAAATTATGATGGTAGTTGTTTTGATATCAATATTCGTCATTGTTTCCAAAGCCCATGTTACCAGCTGAGGGTAACCATTGGACCAACGGTAAATTATTGACCTTCTTATTATATTAATGTTTTTAGTTGTACAACCCATCGTACCATTAAAGATTAGTTGTCTTTGTCGGAAATTCTTCAAGGAAGACAGCATGAGGGTTGTTTGTTTTGGGGTATTTCTATTGTTTTTTGTTTTTGATTTTGTTTTTGTTTTGGAGATGTTGGGGTTTTTTTCGGGGTGTTTTTGTTGTTTTTTTGCGGAAGTGGATTCTTTTAATTTATTTCCATTTTGTTTGTTTGGGCTTTGTTTTGTTTTTGTTTCTTTTATGTTTTCGTTTTCGGTGTGTTTTTTTTGCTGTTTGTTTGGGGTTTTATTCCAAGCAGTTTTTTTTTTTTTTGCTTTGTATTTTCTTTGCTATCCGCTAAAGATTTGGAACGCCCAAAACGTTCCGTGTTCTTGTTCATTTAAATTCGTTTTGATTTCATCGTAGTCGATATATTATGAAAACTAACGAATATAATATCGATATATTATGAAAACTAACGATATAATATCGATATATTATGAAAACTAACGATATAATATCGATATATTATGAAAACTAACGATATGATATCGATATATTATGAAAACTAACGAATATAATATCATACTATAATATTTCACTCACATTCATATCCTCAAAGTCCATTGCTATGAATTAAACATGAATGAAAAGTTGGTTCCGTTGTTTCTTCCATCATAACGCTGTGTCTTTGAATTCATGTGTATCTGTTGTCATGAAAAATACTCAAACTACAATAACATTGTGCAATAACTCAAATTGGTAAGTTGCGATTTTTGTTTTCCACAATTTCCTTCAGAGAATTGGACAAAATATTGAATGTTTGTCTTTTCATCTTGTCGGTCTCACCACAGATAGAATGATATATGAAAATGCATGCTTCTGTTATTATGAGTATTGTGAGTATGTGTGCTTGGGTAAAGGACACAGTCTGCGAAAACTACAGACAGCTATCGCAATAATGCGCTGAGGTTGTATCCACTGGGAAGCTAAGGCGGCACACAGAATAAGGAGAATGTTTTGTTTTGTTATCCAAACCACGTTATACCACCATGGAGTGCTGTGGCAAGCTCAATGTCCAGCATTGCTGAACAAAGAGCTTGAAAAACTCTGGATCAGGTAAATAATGCAAGCAGGTGATCAGCTCACAGTGCTCCGAACCTTGAATGGCTCATTGTGCCAGTAAAGAGTTGTGGACACAGTGGGCTTATCACCTGTTTGTCTGAAACTCTCTGATCCAATGTTTTCCCGGCTCTGTGTTTAGTCATGGTGTCGGGGTGCCTGCATTTATGACATGTATCTTTTGTGCCATTCATAGCTGAACATAGTAATGGCCCCAACACTAATCTGCTGTATTAATGCGGCTCGATCAAACAAACAATCAGAATAAGGTAAGTAAATGTAATATCTGAGTAAATAACAATGATATGTTGAGTATAAGTCGTAACTTTCGATCATTGTTACCTAACCATGAGCGTCGCCCATAATGGGTTCGAGTCCCAGTTTGAGACAAATAATATAATTCAAATGTTTCTCAACAAATCTCTTTCAAATTTACACACTCATTTTCCACTGTCACTATGATCTGACTAAAGGAAATTTCAGCATATTGGCGTCTTCTTCTTCTTTTTCTCGTTCATAAAAATAGATATGACTACACCTCAAGTCCTGTCTCCTTAATAAATGTCAGTGTCCTACATGATATGTCCTCCAGGCCCCCATGCAGCTTGACACTGAGGGACTCCTCCACAGGCCAGGTGGTAGCCCGCAGCGCACTGAAAAGTCTGCAGTTCTGTAGTACATGTCTGTGTCCTCCTCGGCTTGACCACAAGTGCAAAGTGGACGTGGGGCAAATTTCAGTGTGTGCAGATGTTTCTTCAGCCTGTTGTGTCCAGTGCGTAGTCTAAAGATTAGGACTTGGCCTGCTCTGTCCAGCATGTGATAGAAGTCTCGTGGTGGGGATTTGCCTTTTTGTATATTCTTTGTAATGTTTTTTTTCTTTCTCTGTATGATGTTAGACTTTCATCTTGTTCGGCTATCGCTCCTTCTTTAGCAACTGTGTCAGTTTTCATGTTTCTTGGAATTCCACATTTTAACAATACATTTTCACCTACACAATACATCGTTGTTTCATGTTCATATCTTTATAGCTCTTGAAGAAACACATCTAGGGGGCTTTCCTAGCCCAGCAGTTAAGTCATTTGACACAGGAATTTTTCATGGCTCTGCTCTGAAGATTCACGTGGATTGTTCTCTAGTTCATTTGAACCGCCTTTGATATGACATTTATGTGTTGAAAAGGGTGTAAAACTTCAAATTTTGGAACTTTGGAAATACATCTATCAGATCATAGATAAAAATATAAACTGCCATTGCTTAAAATCTGAGCTTCATAGCTTTGATACAAACGGAAATATTTTTGCCCATAAGAAATGGCTATTTCAGTTGACAGTACAGAGCATCATTCTAACATACTGAGTAAATGCTTAGCTGACTGGATACAATGTAAACAGACACACCAAAACACAAGAACATAAAAGAAAACAAAGCCCAAACAACAAAAACAAACAAACAAAAAACCAATGACGAATATTGATATCAAAACAACTACCATCATAATTTTATATATTCTTACAACATAAGATAGCACGATCACATTCTAGGAGAGATGAAAGTTATGTAGTGAGAAGAGTTGAGAGAGATGTCACTTGAAACTAGGAAGAAGGATTGACTAGAAGAAGGCTACATGGCTGCATAAAGGAAGACGTGAAAACAGCAGGATCTTCACAGTGGTTTGATCACCTGCTTGGCTAAATATCTTGATCCAGAGAAATACAGTCTCCTAGTGCTGGCCCAGGAGTAGCTTTATTCCTAGGAAACAATTTATATGAACTCTGTGACTTTAATTTTATAAATGAGCCTCTCAGTTACAAATCGATAAGAGTAGACCGTAAGGCCGCTGTCCGGGCAAAATTCATCCCTACCACAAAAAGTCATGGTGGGTTGATCACCTGCTTGACTTAATATCTTGATCCAGAGAAATCTAGCCTCATAGTGCTGGCCCGACACTGTAATGGTAAAAGGGAATTGGATAAGAAAGAAAAAAAGAACACAGCAGGATTAGAGGAGGATATGACTGAGTATAGAAAGGAATGGAGAACAGGAACACGTACCAGCGATAATATTGGACAGACATGTAGTAGAAAAAGAAGATATTTCAAAGAAATTCACCGAGAACATGACGTACATTTATGTTTTGTGGACATCCACAACGTATTTGATAAAATAATATCAGACTTCTAATTTCTTAAATGTGCCGCCCAATCCTTCAAGACCAGCATCTTGCTTGGATGTTTCTTTCTTGTCGTTGGATAACCCCATCGACACATAGCCAAATTTGTTGTCATCTTCAAATTGTTTGTCAGAATTCAGCAAGTCATCCATCCAACCCTGAAATCAATTTATTTTTTTAAACATCAAAAAACGTCTTTATTTCATGACATAACCTTAGGGTAAAATCTTAAGTTTGAGACTACCGGTTGTTTGGAGCTCAATACCTTTGATGAGAGAGTCGTAGCTTTGTAGTAACGTATTCGCTATGTGCACGGAATGCCTGGGTTCGAATCCCAGGGGCGCCGAGGAGTTTTATTAATTTGGACTTTTTTGGAGTTTTTATGGCTCTGGCCCTGGGGATTTACTATGGAATCAAGTCTTATCGGAGACGGACTATAACCGGAAGTACGACTTTGACATGACCTTTAATGGGTGGAAATTGTGTTTGTATGTTTGATGGGAACCCTATTAATACCGCTGAGCAGTGTTGGGGCCAGCCCTATGTTCAGCCATGAAAGACACACAAGCCAACCACCAACATTTACTTCAAACCCACAAACGACAGATACAGAGGGAGACCTATCACTACTCTCCCCGCCACAACGATTGACTGATATCCAGAAAAACCTGGAGGATTTGAAAGATATCTCCGCCAACAGGAGAGAATGGCAAGCACTCACCACGGAGATAAAGAGTCAAGACAAGACTACGACGTCGTCGATATTATTTTTGACGACAGATTCGAACCTGACATTTCTATTTATACTGACAGTTGTACTAATTCCTGTTATGTTCAGGAGAGAATGACAAGCACCATTGAGATAAGTTGTCTTATCTTATAGTGCGGTCGGAATTAAAAGTATAGCTTTTTTCTCGTTTTTCTCGGCTATTGCGTAATGAACGTTTATGATATTTTACGCGAACTTCTAAATCATATTGTCTAATCAAATCTGAATTTTGATGCCGTATTCAAAAAGAGTTAGGCGCAACGAAATATACGAGAGTTCGCTGTGTTGGCAAAGAAATCACGTGCTTTTTTTCACGAGTGTGTTTACAACAGGTTTTGATGCAGCAAAACTTATAAAAGTCCTAATCTTTACCAGTCATCGATTCTTATATAGCTGTAATAAGCGAATTGTACTCCTATTGTTTCAAAGTTGATGAAAATATTATTTTTATCTACGACAACTTGATTAAGAGGTTTGCGAAAAATATTAACTTCCATTATGCGATAACTGGGGAAAAACGGTAAAAACACTGTCCATTAATTTCCGGCCACACTATGATAGGGCCCTACCGTATAACCATGGGGGTCCAGTTTACCGCCCATATCAGAGGGGAGAAAGTCAGGGTCTATGGTCGCATGCAGGCCTTCGTATACGTTGTTAAAACATATCTGCAACAAAAAGAGAGAAGACAATTACGATGAATAAAATAATATGATGTGACAATGTTCGAAAAGTCATGACATGAGAATGTGGGGACATCATAGTATTGTCACGTGTCCGCTTCACGCTATCGAAACCGTTTTAAGCTCCGGCCCTATGAGCCTACACCATTTTATAAAGTTATTCCAGTATTCTACTTACTCTTTGCAGTATTTTGTCTTTCAGAAATGGTTTGATGACTGCAAATATCTGGGAGTAGAAGCTGGGTACATGGATGTAGTCGATGCGTTTGAGTCGTAGTGGGATCATGCTCTGATAAAAGAGAATGACAGATAGTGAGCTAAAATATCAAACATTAGATGTTAGTACTGTCGTTTTCATGAAGAAGGGCGAATAACACTGAGCTATGGTTAGTATCATTCGACTTCTTTATGTAAACGGCAAAGTAGTTTACTGGAGTTTCCTCGCCGAGGGAGGGGGGTGGCGGCGACAATCGCCTACCACCGAGCTAATCCGCCACCCCGGCGGTGTTTTGCCGTTCGCCCTTGTGGGTCCAATTTTCTACGGCTTTTTCCCTGGCACTTTCACGGTTTCCATCTTTTCTTGATACCACTTTAGAGTAAACATAGCTACACGACTCTATGGAAACGGGTTTTTTTTTCTCCAGGGAGAATGTGGTTGAATACATAGATATTAAGATCATGCGAATCGACATGTCAGCGGCCTTTGATACTATAGACAGATATAAGTCAACAAAGATACTCAAGGATGTAAGAAAAAAAAAGCAACTGAGAGTAACACGTTTCTTGCTAAGAAACACCACAATAAAACCTAAAGTACATGGCGCCACAAAAGAGAGACCTTTCAAAATCAACATCGGGACTCAGCAAGGACATTGTCTAAGCCCTGTGCTTTTTATAATTTATCTGGAACATGCACTAACATAAGTCAGGAACGTCCTCCCACGACCAATTTCGACCATCGAAAGTAGACTTCCAAGGAGGGTGGCATATGCAGATGACGTAGACTTTGTAGGACAAGACTATGCCGACATCGGCAATATACAAGAAACCCTCCAAAGATACAACCTGTATGTGAACGTCAATACGACAAAAATTCACAACACTGTCAAGAAACACAAATGGATGAAAGAAAACCAAAAAAGGCGGCTCTCTGACAGGAGATGATGAAGATGTGGAGGGACGAAAACCTCTATCAAATGCCGCCCTACATAAACTGACGAATACGTGAATTAGAGGAGACAAAATCAGGCTAAATACGACATAAAAACTATACAGATCCCGTGTAAAATTAGTCTTATTATACAATTGTGGCACGTGGTCGTTGACAAAGTAAAGAGAAGACAAGCTTGATGCTTTCCACTGAAAACAATGATTTTTTAAAAGTTTTAAACATCCGCTACCCAATTGTGATAATCAAATCTCTTTATATCGTATTATGTAATGAACGTCCACTCTTCATCCAGATACTAGAAAACAGATGTCGACTTTTTGGACACATACTGAGAAGGGACAACGAAACTCCAGCAGATAAAGCAATGGCATTATTTTATATGGAAAACCTTTCAGGGGACGACCACTAAAAAAATGTGCCTGTAGTTCTAAATCAAGACCCCAAAACATTTGAAAACAGCATCGCACTTAAAAGCGCCAACGTGTTGCAAAAAAAATAAGAACCATCGCACAAAATAGAAAAAGTTGGTGAAAACAGCTGAGGCGTCCAAGCCATTTGACCGGGATGCGTAAGGCTACTGATGTATGGACTACTGTTTAATTTGTTCCATAAACATCCACAGAAAAAGAATACTATGTCCCTTGTTTTGTTTTTGTAATAGGCGACTCACTGAGCTCATGTCAGAGGCGAGACTAAAGCGAGGCACTCGCTTGAGAGGAATTCCTCAAGGAGTAGCCCTCAAGGCCCGGGCCTGGGGGGCGGTCCAGCCTACGTTGTGCCATGTCACTACACAATGGCCTTCAACACACTACAACACCGCATGGTTTTCACCCCGCCACTTCCCGCCGACGCTATTAATAGATTGTGATGCAAACATCGTTGCTTTGTGACTTGGTGGGAAAAGGAGGGGGTATTCATTATAAATGTTTGGTAGCAGTGTTTGATATCAAATCGCACTAGACTGTGACGCTGATAACGATTCTGAAGTCAGATTGACACAAGTTGGACTTTTGCACCATATTATTTTGAGCGATGGGAACCCAAGCCTTGAAGCCAAGAGGAAATTTTCAGTTTCGCCCTGAATTCAGGAAGAGGCCTTGAGGACCAGGTTTTTACTATACAGTTCGAACTTTGGCCTCATTTTTTAGGCCGTGGTGACTAATCCTTGAGGAATTCCTCTCTAGTGGGTGATCCGCTTTAAAGTTTATCATTGTCCATTTCCGATCAAACTTTTTTGTCATAACGAATCTACAACGTAGAGCAAGAGCTATATCAACTCTACAGGAAAAATATCCACGTGGCTACCTGGATAGGAACACAGGACCTTCTGCAACAAAGCAAATGCATTACAGCTACGCCACGGTACTACCTGACGTCCATTAATTGCAAGGCAGTGAAAGAGTTGATAATAATGATAATAATGATGATAATAATAATAATAATAATAATAATAATAATAACATTGATAATGATAATAACAACAACAATAATAATAATAATAATGATAATAATGATAATAATATCAATACTTTTTTTTCATCCAAATTAAGTGTACAGAATGGCATATGAAACTAGATAACAATAGATGATATTCTACATAAATGATATCATACACAATAGATGATATAATACATAATAGATGATATTATACACGATAGATGATATTATACACAATAAATAAAACTATAAACAAAGTCGTCACCATACAAGTAAATTCATTCACAACTGTATATAAATGACCTGCATCATGTTTGCGGCTATCTTGATTATATTTGGTGTCCAGTGCAACATGGTGCTCAGTGGCGTATCGGCCAGGTCAAAGATCATGTGTACGCCATGGACTTGATTTTCCTCTTCCTGGAATGATGATGTACAACAATTGATGACTGATATGCAGGAATGATGATGTACATTAGGTATAATTGATGTCTGACATGCTGGAATGATGATGTACATTAGGTATAATTGATGTCTGACATGCTGGAATGATGATGTACATTAGGAACAATTGATGTCTGACACGCTGGAATGATGATGTACATTAGGAACAATTGATGACTGATATGCTGGAATGATGATGTACATTAGGAACAATTGATGTCTGATATGTTGGAATGATGATGTGCATTAGGAACAATTGATGTCTGACATGCTGAAATGATGATGTTCATTAGGAACATTTGATTTCTGACATGCTGGAATGATGATGTTTATAGCTGAGGGGTTGGCCACCATGGCAAAGTAAATATTGTTATGGTCAAAATTTGGGCAACATCTAAAAATGTGACGCTCAATGTGCCATTCAAGGTTCGGGGTACAGTGGACTGATCCCCTTCCTACCTTATCCACCTGATCCAGGTGTTTTTCAACACTGTATTCGCAATGCTGAACATTTAGCTAGCGGCAACACTCATTGGGGGTATAATGCAGTTTGGATAACAAAACAAAACAAAGAACAATTGATTAATACACAGAATACAGGACAAAGTAAACTTTAACTTTCTACGAAGTTATACCATTTATCTAATGCAGCAACTTTTCTTTCCTTTTTTTCTTTATTTGTTTATTTATATATACCCCCCCCCCCCCCCCATTTTTCTTTTACTTAAAAGCGAAGGAAAAATTGTTCTATTTATTACATCGAAATAAACATACCTTCTGCAGCTGTAAGAAACAGACAGCAAGGTTGATCAAGGTGTCCATTGTTGACATTCTACTGTAATCTAAAAAGGCTATAGGAGATACAGAAGGAAATATCACATAGAGATATTACTATCATCATTAAGGGCAGCGATTCTTCTTTCCAACGATACTATATTTACTTCAATGAGTCGAACATTTGATGAGATATTGCTGAGTGAAGCCGGTAGGCGCAATATTATACAGTCGACTCTGGTTAATCGCAACACGACGGGAGTGGCAAAATTGTTGCGTTTAACCAGTGACTTTTATATTGAATTAATCAATTCTGGAAAAAATGTTCGTTTGAGTTGCAATTACGATTAATCGAGTTGCGATTATAAATCGACTGTACCGGTTTTCATAATATTGACTCACCTGTTCTTGAAATGAAAACTTTACATCCTTGTTTGTCTCTGTGCTCGAGGACCTCAACGCAACCAGTATCAAGAACATGTTTTACTCTACTCGGTTTTAAGTCATCAAACACTTCTGGGTGGTCTCTCATCATCTGATAATATCTCTTCACGGACTCAAAAGCTTTTTCTTGGTCAAATTTACGAACTCGTAGAAATCTCAAGAGGAAGTTGACATCTGTACGAGCGCTAAGACCTGAAATGATGCCAAGAAGTTATACTGTGACTAGTCATTCATATAGTTTAGCTTCTGTTGATTATACATTTAAAAAATCTATTTTGGTATTTTAGAGGCCGCCAGATCTAAAAAGTGACAAACCCTAGAGTGACGTTTTGTTTAGAATGAATTAATCATTGTTCAATATTTTTTAAAAGTGTTAAATTCTTAGCTTTACGCCCTTCACAACTCATAGCAAAGCCTTGACCTTTAGTTTATGCTCCGATAGTCCAGATTCGAACCCAGGGCCTTCTGCGCACTAGGCGTATACGTTGCCCCTATGCTATGGCGACCCTCCACTAAGTAATATTTAATTTGTAATCGCAACGTTTCTTAGAGGTGGCAGAAGCAAGAATATGAAATGCCGTGAGAAGGGTATGTTAAAACCAGACTATTTAGACTACTATTGAGCAGCTATGGGGTCACAACGATTCGGTTAAAACTGAAGCTCGCCTGAAAATAGTTAAACACAAACCCTCGGGTAATTTGTTTCATGCTTTAAGAGCTTGCATTATTCATCCCCATCTGGGCATTTATCAAACGTCAAAGAGGAGAGGACAATTAAATCTCTTAAGACAAGAAAAGAAGTGTCATCAGCATTCTCAACATTTTCAACACAGCCATTACATCATCATCATTACGTTACTGTAATTACTGGGATTTTTTTCTCCCTATTTACTTTACCGGAAGTATTACGAACATCACAGTTTGACCATACCTGGTACTTTCTCCACGCGTTTTTCCAAATTCTTGACCTCCAACAGACGAGTTTTCTCTCGTTCTCCTAATTCCTTTTTTGCTTTCTTCAACGTCTCTTCATCCAACAGACACTTGTACTCAGAGTCTGGTACTCCGGACATCCTGATATGATCTGGTTGAAGGTGTAAGACAATTCAATGAAAACGAATGAATGAGTTTTTCGTCAAATTAAACTGACTTATTAACTGGCGTTTTAAGACAATTCAATGAAAACGAATGAATGAGTCTTTAGTCAAATTAAATTCGAACCTTTTACATGACAGAGAACAATACGACAAATGGTCATGTCAATAAAAAAAAACCACAGGGATACAGAACGTTTCGGTTAAAACCCTTCCTCAGCTGGACACAACAACAAAAAGGCAGACAAAAACCAAAAAAACGAACACAAACACTAGTATGTAGAAAGAGATATCAATAAAAAATATTAGAATAAAAATATGTATAGGTCTAGTACAAAGCAAGATAGTCAAAAATAAAACACGGAGTCATTGCTAATAAGGAAAGCCTGAAATCTACAAATTGTTTATTGAAATGAAACGACGTAACTACTTCAACATTTGATTCTACACAAAGAAACAAAGGTGTGGGGGGTTGATAGACGCAACTTGTATTAATGATGGCAACTATCAGGCAATGAGTTACCGCCCTTGTTTCCAGTGTAGACACGAAAAACGTCTGATGTGAAAATGTATACTCCTTTTGGGGGTACAACGTTAAATCTACGTTCCCAACTAAAATGATATAATATATGTCTTAAAATCATGGTAAATATGATAACATGTGATCTTGTCTGAGTGGGAGTGGGCGGTTAATATTATCTGTTAAGACACGGTTGACAACAAAAAGTATGTTAACTGACGCCAAAGAAAAATTGTTGTTATTAAGCGTAAGATGAATCTCCTGCTCATTGGAATGTAAAGGTTAAAATCTTTTGTTTGAACCAACACAGTATCGTGGTAAATAAATGGCGTTTAGCGAATTTATTGATAATTTTCTATAGATCATCCATTACGAGGTAGATTTCATGATTTCTTATTTTGCAATTACTTAAATTTATTTTTGAAATTGACAATTTTTAACACTTGAACTTGAACGAAATAGTAGATAAGATTATTGTATTGTGGAAAAAAAGCTGAGGGAGTAGCCGAATAGTTATTACACCGTGTAAGGTTTGAATTCAGTTTTTGACCCGTTCACGTATTGTTGAACTCCACCGTGAACCTATAATGTCTGTTAATGCCAATATCACTGCTCTAGTCTCATTAAAAGGACCGGGCTTGAAGTCCCGTCTGGTGCGGAATTTTTTCTCTGGACCATTTAGAGTTTTCAGGGAGATTCGTGTGGAATCTTCTCATGTTCTAATGAACTCCCTTTGATATTATCTTTATGCGTTAAAAGGGCGTTAAGCTTCGAACTTAAGAACGTTTTAAGAACGTTTTAAACTAGACGTATTGAGCACATGAATCGCGTCATAAAGACATTTAGATTTTTCCATATTAAAAAGTTACAAATTTACAACTTTGAACGTTAGAAGATAACACGTAAATCCCAATGAGAAGTACAACTTTACTTAATCAAACTCTGCTTCAGATTGATATATATAAACATAAACTTACACTATATTACTCGTTAAACTAAAGGCATATGTGTGGTGCGAAAAAAAACGCCGTGTTATGTTACAGACTATTAAAATATTGACTCTCGTTTTCTGCACTCAATATGGAGAACGTGTCATTAAAGTATCATAACGTGCGAAATGATATCGATCTCAATACCAATGCACATAAATTAATGAAATTCTATCCCAGAAAAATTCTGACAGCAATATCATTTTTGTGGGGATTGAACATAATTCTCAATAATAAAATATGGGAGCCGTGTAGCTCAGCAGGCGGTAGGGTGTTCACCGCGTAATCGGAACGACGCTGGTCATACATGCTGAAATATTTTCCGCCGTGTCTTTGATCAAGAAACTGCTCTAATTCACAGGGCGCTGAACTTCGGCGACCCATCAATGGTGGAGGATGAATGAGAGGCCACAAATTGTAAATGTTGTATTTCTATAAACATGTATTGTAAACGTTATGTAACATATCTAATATAATGTGTAATGTATTTATGATTGGTAATGATTGATTATATGTCCACCATTGTAAAATGCCAAATTGCTCGAAAGGGGCGAATACATTGTGAATAGCTTTTTTCCGCAGGCTGTTAAGTATTTTAATAATACCAGAGACTCATCTTGAGTCATATTGTTTATGTTAGTTTATGAAATACTTATCTATCATGCTTGTTTGCTCTTTATTGTTTGATTTGTCTATGTCAATGCACAGTTTTGTTTTTGTATCATGAATGATGTGA
>JARBEQ010024171.1:0-15762 GCA_030265355.1 Tritonia tetraquetra | reverse complement strand
AGTGCCTTACCTAAGGGCACAGCACCCGAGTGGTCACCCGTCCAGACACTGATCACGATCAATGTAGCTTGACCACGTTGACCACCGGCGCCTCAAGTAAGGTCAAGTAAAAGTCACAACAGCATTCATATAGCGTGTATTATATCCAAATAATTTTCAAACATACTCTATGCCCTTTACAATGTTCTGTTTACCACCAGCAGGCCATTACATTCCAGGGGAGTATACAGTGTCAGCTGCCTGTTGGGATCTTCAGCACTAACATTGTGACATAGTT
This sequence comes from Tritonia tetraquetra, assembly GCA_030265355.1. Classification (NCBI taxonomy): domain Eukaryota; kingdom Metazoa; phylum Mollusca; class Gastropoda; order Nudibranchia; family Tritoniidae; genus Tritonia; species Tritonia tetraquetra. The sequence continues at coordinate 15,485 of JARBEQ010024171.1, read as the reverse complement.
TTTTGTTCAAGTCACAATTTTTAGACCAAAAAGTTCTGAGTGAACGCGGTTTGTGCACTCTTGGAGTATTTGGTGATGGTAGATAACAAAATGAAAGGCCTCTCTCTCTGTCTCTCTCTATCTCTTTCACACACACACACACACACACACGCACACATACACACACACACACACAAACACAATAGCAATGATATGGCTAGATTCCTGTGTGTGTGTATCTTATAATAGAAATACATTGTTACCGGGTTTGTAATATATTCTGCAGATCAACAGCACATGTGTGTGTTAATGAAAAGATAGATGTGTATCTGTGTATGCATGAGTGTTTGTTTTTTCCTGTTTTAGGGCTCTATGTAGGTCATTTCAGCGCCCACCACAAGGCTCCAAAGGTAACTAGATGCGACCCATAGACCACTAGAAAAGACGCGCAGTCCATGGGTGGCACCCACCATTGGGGGAGTTGCACCCCCCGTTGGTGAAGGGCCCATTTATAAACCCCAGACCCCTTGTGGGGTAGAAAAAGGAAAGAGAGAAGAGCGAGATCAGACATGATGCCACTCATGGGCCACTAGGAATGACGTAGTCCATGGATGGCAACCATCATTGGGGGGGAGGGGGGGGGGGTTAACCCCCTGTTGATGAACAGAGGACCTATTTATTTTATCGCCCCGGGTCCCCACGGGGGGTACGCATGGATGCTTCAGTGACATAGACACATACACGTGTTAGACTTTAAAAAATCCAAATCTGCTTCTTCTTTCAGACTTCAAAACAAACATCCAGACACATAGAATGAAGCTGGTAGATTAAAATCATAAAGTGTAACGTACAGTATGGCATTTATACAGCACATATCCACCAAGTTCATCATGCTCTATGCGCTTTACAATGTATAGTTTACCCCCGGCAGGCCACAACACTCCTGTATCCTTCTCAACTCCATGAGGAGTATACAGTGGCTAGCTGCCTGTTAGGTGCTTCAGCACTAGCACTCTGACAAGATTGCTCGCTGCCCTCGGCTAGGTACTCATTTACACCTGAGTCGAGTGAAGTAAGCAGAATTAGGTGCCTTACCCTAGGGCACAGCACCCGAGTGGTCACCCGTCCAGACACTGTATAACAATCAATGTAGCATGCCGTTCGTAACAACGAAACAAAAACAAAATTTGTGAGGGAGGAAGCCTCTCCTGGCATTGGTCACAATGTTTGTTTGTTTGTTTGTTAGAAGAGAAGCACATCAACAAAATTCTTGTCATATCGTGGTGGGAAATAGTAAGACGATAGTGTGAGCTAACAGAAGGAGACCCTACCAGAAGGGCCCTCCAAGGGACCCGCACATATTCAGTAATAATACTCCCTTTGACAAAAGCACTTTGAAAACACTACACCACACTGCGTATTATTTTAAGATATTGGATATACGGAACAAAAGATATATCTGACATATAATATGACTGTTTTTGATTAAATGTTACTTTATAATTTATAAGTCACCAATTCGCAGTAAACACAAACAACACATCAAACACAGATAAAATATAAATACACATTGATGTTCAAATTGAATCATACAAACTGTCTGGATTGACAACAGAAAAAGAATAATTCATTAAAAAAATAAAATGATTTGAGTGTGTACTTTTCGTCAGTTTGTCAGAGATAATAATACAACATTGAAGAGACAATTCAAGTGAAGCTGGCAGCAGTAATGAATGATATCAGGTAGGAAGAGAAAAATATCATGGTGCTAAAAAAAATTCACCGAGCATTCAAATACATTTTTAAAAAGACCTGGATAGTTCAATCATTTCAGCATGTGTCCTGTCTCTGACAAGGCGGAGTTGACATTGGCAAGCTCGTGTTTGATTCTCAATGTTGCGCACCACTTTTAAAATCTTTTTGGCCATTTTTCTGGCACAATCACATTTTCCTTCCTTCCTAACTGCACAATATTGAAGAGAGTTGTGCACAAAAATACTCTAGTTTCATCATTATGCAGGCCTGCCGACCCTAACCAAAGAAAATACCGGACAAGACTACAGAAAAACAGGACAGTATTTGAAACAAAGAAGAAAAAATATTGTGAAAAATCAGGATAATTCAATAACAGTGAAAACAGGCTGTTTGACATATTTCAAAATGACTTAAAAAACAGGATAATCTCTTTCAAAAACAGGACTTGACAGGTCTGACTATGCTGTAGCTGAAATTAAGTAGGAGCCAGCACTAGTAATGTTAACGCCAAGGAGCCATGAGATGATGGATGACTAGTAATGACAAATTGTATCAATCAAAGTTGGAAAATGTGAAAGTGCCAGAAAAACAAGACATATATTTTGTTGACTGTGGAGGACAGCTCAGTTGGTAGCGGGTGCGGGTCACTGTCTCTGGCCAGGCGAAGTTGCCGTTCGCAGACCCGGGTTCTATCCCCATAGTTGATAAAACCATTTTTCTTCTCTACGGCTGTTTTTTTTCTGGTGCTTGCTCATTTTCCTGCTTTTCTTAATGCCTTATAACGCTGAAGAGAAACTTGATGACCATTGTAATATGACTGTATAAGAGAAGTCGGATGTAATATAATACAGCTGTGTTAATGGCAAACGAAAAAAAAATCTGAAAAGATCAGTAGTATATAACCTGTAGTAGTAGTAGTAGTAATGGTAGTAGTAGTAGTAATAGTAGCATTAGTGGTGGTGGTGGTGGCAGTAGTAGTAATAGTAGTAGAAGTAGTAGTGGTGGTAAGAATGGTGCTGCTAAAAAATAATAAATGGATGACCATTACTATACTATCAGCCTATTTGGGGAAAAAGCAAAAAGTCTGAAATCAGACAAAATCTGAAAGATTTACACCCCTCATAATATATAGGGCCCTACACTGTAAAAGTAAAAGGGAACTGGATAAGAAAGAAAGAAAGAATAATATATAGGAATACATCAAATGGTAAAGCAAATAAAATGACGTAGTTAGTAAACAGATTGAAAAAAATAGAAAAAAGTTCTTTGGGGACGTCATCAAGGTGGCGATGATGATGATGACGATGATGATTTGATGTTCCGTTTCAGGGATGATAATGTTGATGGTGAAGAGGATTATGATGATCAAGTTATGATAATGATGACGAAAGTAATGATATGATGCAATGATAATTACAAATGATAAAATTGGTGGTGACAATAAAAGAGATGATGAACAACAACAATAATGATGATGATGATAAATGGTGACTACGATGACAGGTGCTTACTGGCAGATCTCTTAGAATGAACAGAGGAGGTACTGTTGAGGGTGTTGATCCATCCTGATTGGAACTTGAGGTCTGACTGTCCACTCATGGACAAGTTGGTGGGGGATACAGCCTGGCTCAGGTTGTCCATGGAATCCGCTGGATGGGGAAACAATGGATGGGTGGATAAATGGATAAGCCGAAGGAAAGAATAGATCTTGGATAAATGGATGAGCTGTAAGCGAAGTCAGGCAATGGAGGGATGAATGGATGAATGTGTGGATGGAAAGAATGAAATAATGGATGGATGGAAGATTAATGAATGAATGAATGAATGAATGAATGAATGAATGAGTGGATGGCAAGAATGAAATAATGGATGGATGGAAGATTATTGAATGAATGGATGGATGAATGGATGAATGAGTAGATGGAAAGAATGAAATAATGGATGGATGGAAGATTAATGAATGAATGAATGAATGAATGAGTGGATGGCAAGAATGAAATAATGGATGGATGGAAGATTATTGAATGAATGGATGGATGAATGGATGAATGAGTGGATGGAAAGAATGAAATAATGGATGGATGGAAGATTAATGAATGAATGGATGAATGAATGAATGGATGAATGAGTGGATGGAAAGAATGAAAGAATGAAACAGCGATAAAACATAAAAAAACAAAAAACCAGGCAAGATATAGAAAGCATTGGTCAATTCTTGTAGTTTGACCAACACCTACCCAGGGGCACCATGTTGGCCGAGAGATGTTTCTTGTCATAATGCATCTTCTGCCAGTAGCTAATGAGGAGGCTGATGTCCTCTCTCAGGTCATGGGACTGCTGGCTGGGACTGATCACAGGACCACTGCAATAACAATCAAACATGGCAAACAATTACGATTCATTAAAAAATTCCACGGCTTTTCAAGGGATTTTTAGCGTGTTATTAAATTGGCCATCTCTATTCGGACCCGAGTCCGATTAGACGTTTTATCTATTCGGACCCGAGTCCGAAAAAAGGTTTTATTTATTCGGACTTGGCTTCTAAGAGAGTTATGTGAGTGCAAGGAGATAATATAACTGTATTTTATATCCTTACTTGTTAGTAGACAGAGTAGGGTGAGGGGAGAGAGGAGATAGACAGCTTGCAAACCTAACATGGTCAGGGTGTTACACCTAACATAGAGTGTCTCGAAACAAAACGACGGATGTTCCAGATGTTTTTAATTGCTACCTGGCCACCCATTCTAAGGAAAGCTTAGTGAAACACATAGGCTGATTTGAGTCCAAATAGTCACTTCGTATTAAATTCCATGGTATTTCAAGGGATTTTTAGTGTTTTATTAAATTCCAAGGCATTTCAAGGGTTCCCTGGAATTCATGGGTTGCGAGGCTGCCCTGTTGATATTACTGACCTACTCTTTAAAAAGTGTTAAAATATTTTTTGGATTGTCTTACCAGAAAAAGTCCAAGGTGGCGGCATAGATCCTCTCTCTCAGGACGGTCTTGCAGGGCGTGTTGGGAAGGAAATCTCCCTGGAGCAGGGATAGGCCCATGGATAACAGGCTGGAGATTTAACAACACAAAGAAATTGTTTAAACCACTTTTCAGAATAATAATTTAGAAAAAATATGCTTAACTCATTATATCCAGGCTATGACAAGTATTTTCGTAATGACAATCCAACCCTGCTACAAGTTATTATCGTAACAGACTTATGAAAATAGCCAGTGTCGATCATGCTTTCAATCTTTCATCTTACCGAAATCGAGGTCCAATGGCGGCAGGATGTCTTGAGATGATGCTGGGGTTTTTCCCCACGGTGCCGGACAAGGACTTGTTCAGCATGGAGAGGAAGATCTGGATCTGTGTGTAGTCGCTGTATTTGGCAATCTCCACCCTCTCCTGTAGGAACTGGGCACATAAAAAAAGACCCAAAAAAAGTTCTCAACATAAAAATTCAAGAGAGTCCCAGTCGCAGCTAGGATTGGAACCTAGGATCTTCGGCATGCCGCAAACCCCCCCCCCCCCCCTCCCCCCCCCAAAAAAGACAAGGTGAGAGTTACTATGACATAGAAGCACAATGCTACAGGGAACCCGGCCTGCCAACCCTGGCCAATGTAAAAACAAGACATAGTAGTACCAGTCCCAAGGACTCTAGTCCTAATCTGTGCCGAAGAGCCTTTAAAGTCATCCGTGCTGAGGTGAAGGACGTTTTTGGTCAGCTGCCTCCATCCAGGTCTGTCTTGGGTGAGATGTTTTAACACTTGTACATCTCTTTTGGTTCTTAGTTTTCTGGGTAGAGTATTTGGTCCATTGTGCTTTGGGTTATAAGATGAGTTTTTGTAACCTTTCCCAATAGGGATGTCCACGGAAAGGATTTTTCCGATTTATACCTATTCAATCCTCTTCTTCTATTTTTATCTGCTTGGAAAACCGACTTTAAAATACATTCTTATTACAAAGACTTACTCCCTGAAAAAATTCTTTAATACAGAGAAAGAAGAAAAAACAGGATTCTTCAATAAAACACTGCCCCTTTGACAGTACAGCCCTTTTAAAAATCAGGACTTGGCAGGTCTAATAAAAAGTAAACAATTACATTACAAACTCATCTCTCACCTTGGTCCACAGGCTATGGGTCATGACCTCTGGAGGGTTGGGAATCAGGATTTGGTCCTCAGCCCGAGCCAGAGGGTCCGCTCTGGGACCGTCGGGTGCAAAGATGCCGAGTTTCATATCGGCACAAACTTGCCATGCTGATGTCATCAAGCAGAGAAACTACATAAAGAAAAAAAATGGGAACAAGATGGTAAGATTCTTTAAAATCTTAACTTGTTGGTTTAACACTCTTGGCAACTCATTATCATTTTAGGTAACATCAAAGGTGGAACCTCCTGTTTATAGTCTATCTCCGATATGACTTGATTCCATGAGGAATCTACAGGGGCAGAGCCATAAAAACTCTGAGAAAGCTTAAAGGAAAGAAAACCCACTATGCTGCCCTTTAAAAAAATATAATTCCAGGGCTTTTCAAGGGCAAAATTTTATAATTTCAGTGCTACAAAATTCACTATTATACCCAGAGAAAATTTACATTTGCGGTTTAGAAAAGGTACAGCAGGAACTTTTTTTCCACCTATCCAGCTGGTAGAACAAAATTCCAGGCCTTTTCCAGGGCACAAATGCAAATTTCAGGGCTTTTCCAGGGCACAAATGCAAATTTCAGGGCTTTTCCAGGGCACAAATGCAAATTCCAGGGCTTTTCCATGGATTTTTACTATCTAATCAAATTCCAGGGATTTTCAAGATTCAGACTTAGAGGCTCCCATATCTTGAGGCGCATGAGGTATCCATCAACAACCAGTAGGATCTGTCTGCAGTCGGCAAGGAGGGGGGTGGGGGGCATCACTTCATTTATCGTTTATAAGTGTTAGGTCTTTCATCACAGTCTTGTTTCCAAGTCATCTTTGGTCCACCTTTGCCTTTTGTTTCGTTAATTTTCCAGTAGACAGCATAGTCTGGTAGGGTATTCTAGTGTCTGGGAGTCTTAATAAGTGGCCGAGTCATTGCATTCTCCTTCTTTCTTTCTTTATCAATAACCTTTTAGTACCTTTCGGTGTAAGGTTGCACTCTCCTTCTACGTGTGACAAACATCATACCCGGATATGTAGAAAGAGATTTTCAAGGGATCCTTGGAATTTAAGGGCTGCCTAAAATAATCGCCAACAAACATGACATGAATAGTCCAATGACGAACCTCTGTGGTGCAGTCGGGTCGTGCAGACAGTAACCATTCCCAGCATGCAATGGCAACCTCCATCACCTCGGGTTTGAACAGTTTGACAGGGGCCCAGCAAAGGGCTTGGAGAAGGTAGCGACTCACATCTGAATGAATAAATAAATATACGAATGAATGAATTTACCAAAATGGAGCTAGTGGTCAAATGTTCAGGCCCCTTTGAAGCTCAACCCAGGGCTTATACATACAGTAAAAAAAATGTTGAAAGTTTGAAGTTTTATGCCCTTTATAAAAATGCGGGTTACTTAGATTCTAAAGATGGGGGTCAGCATATCTTAAACTAAACAAACTACATTTTATTTCATAATGTTAATTCAAACCTTTAAAAAAGATAGAAACAAACACACAATCAAACATTTTGATTGTGGATCGTGTTTCATATGGAAAATTATCAATGCTCATTCAATGGCGCATATCGTACATCTCAACAACAAAACACTGAAACTCCCCTCCAAAGAAGGCCTCGCCTCCACACAATCAATTGTGCAAGACAGAAAACTTGGCCAAGAACTAACAGCTGAGATTAGAAAAGCAATCAAGGAGTACTGAATGCAAAAGGCCCTCTTCATTCATATCATAGTGTGCACAAGTCGCAAGGCATTTAACTTAAGAGTTGAATTTCACTCCATCCTCCTCCACATCTCATAACCTAAGAACAGGCACCGTTCATAGAACAAGCATTTCTGCTTGTACTTCTTTCTTTCTTTATCAATAACCTTTTAGTACCTTTCGGTGTAAGGTTATCTGCTTGTACTTATAAATGATAAAATACAGGAAAGGAACAGCACATCTAGTCTGAAAACAACGTTCATCATACCTAATTCCCAAACTTGTTGAAACTCGAGAAAAATACAACTGTGCAAAAACTATAACAGATAAACAAACGAAAAGTTTTGACCGCTTAGAGAAACCAGTCGCATTGACTGTTCTTGAATATCATATCGATAAGATGATTTTCTCAAAAGTTATTCACCTTTACATGAGATGCTCGATGTGAAGACCACTGCTCCAAACACATTCATTTAAGCGTTTTTCCATGCACCGAATTTGAAGAACGATTGATAAACCCTTCTTTTTATCCAATACAGAGAGACGACCTGTTCCCAAAAAATCAGTATCCCACCTGACAATTGGTTTGTTAGACAGTAAACCTATTTTTTGTCTGCTTTCCATACCATATTCCTGACAAAATATGGAAGGAAGGAACAAACATTCTTTGGTGACTTTGTTTCAATATAATTTGGGACCACACATGCCTTCTGAGGGTTTGTCCACGCCATCGTTATTAACGGTAAGACCTTTGATCATGAAAAGCATTTGTGTACAAATCACGAAATGCGAATGTTTGATCTCAACTTCCATTCAAGTTTGGTGCACTTGGGTTAAAAAATGTACAAGTTATTAAACTTTTCCCTGAGTTTCATCAAGTTTGGGACACCCGGTAATACCATGAGACTAGTTCCAGAGAGAAGATATGCTAGTAGTAGCCTGTCTCACTGCAGTTTGAAACTATATTCACAAATGATAAAATGAGTTAAGTAATAATTGCATCTTTCATCAATATAAATGACTGGTTTAAAATATTCTAAAATGTGTTCATAGCATTTAAAATAATTCTTTCTACCCACCCGGTAGCTTTATTTGAAGTGCTGTGATTCTAAACAAGGCTTGCTTGCACAGACTGATATCTGAAACCAAAGAAAAAGTTAAATCTATCAAATGTTCAAAAGCTTTAATAAAATCAAAACTAGTATTCAAAAGGGAGATAATAATTCATTCACATACAACAGTCACCTGACCGGGTGTAAGCCCTGTGTACGTCAATCTTTATTGCAGCCTGCCCTCAATATATTAGCCAATCACAGACCTTCTTTTACATGTTTTGGTGTACATTACTGAACCAATCACATTGTTTTATTTATGAATATTCAAATTGATAGCTGCTGAAAGAGCACACAATTTTGATCTTGCAAACATGGCTCAAAAACGTAAGTTTCTGACTCAAGAAGTCATCTCATAAATTATTCTTCCGATGAAGATTTCCAACTTCTTTGAATTAACGCTTCTGTTTATTGTACACATACAATGTCCCTGGTCAAAATAGCAATTTTTACTCAGGAGCTCAGGATTTGGGGGACCATGGAACCACAAAGAGTCAGGGTTCAAAGGGTTAATATAACGACATTTTAAATGAGAAATAAAACATCATTTCTTTTTTTCATCATTGAAAATAAATTCATGTTTTTAATTCATCTTATGATCAAGGAGAAACATGTCCACACACTAACGCGTAATTGAAAGATGACACAGTCAGCTGACAGAACAAGAAAAACAGTTCAGAAGTTTTTTACAACACAAAAAGATCATTTCAAAGATGGCGCAACAAAAGTTGAGAAGATTTCACTTGAATTTCCAGGGCAGGGCCATGAAAACTGAAACTGCACAAGGCGGGACTCAAACCTGGTCCGCCGCGCCCAGAGGCAAGTGACTTAACGACTTAGCTAGGATGGCTCCACAGAACAAGAAAAAGGAGAGCCAACCAAATTGAAAGCATGAGAGAATGAAAGAGGAGAGTGTGAGAAATGAAAGGGAAAAGAAACAACATAACAAAGAAAAGGATTGAGAGAGAAAAGTAGAAATAAAAAGTGGGAGATAATTTTTTGGGTAAAAAGTAACACAAACGGTCCCTACGATTAACATATCCTGGTGGGGTCGTTTGCATGTTTCTATGACCATGAGAGCTAAGCCAGATGGAGTAAAACTCCTGATAGGGATATCCATGCCTGACAGGTCAATTGAAATGAAGCCAGACAAAGATTGACCAAAGGCCTGGTAGGAGGCCTTAAGGTGGCAGCCCCACCACCTACCCAGTAAAAAAAAAAAGGGTAAGGCTAATCCCCTACTTGAACTGATTCAGAGGATAACAACCTGACACTGAAAGGTAAACCAAGAAATGATAAAGAAAGAAAGTAACACAAAGAAAGATACAATTTTTGGTCAAACCTTTGTTGGTGAAAGCTTTCTCCAGCCTGTCACACACCTTGCTTTGTATAGAGCCCAGGTCATCACAGAAATCCAACATTCCTCTCACCTGTCGGGAGAGTGAAACAAATCAATAAAATTAGCCATCAATTGTCTCAGACCCATCACAGAAATTAATGAACTTTGATATCGTTATTATATTTTTAAGTCTGGATGAATGTTGAGAAACGAATTTGATCTGCCTTACCTCCCCTAGGTATCGGCTTCTAATGCTGAGATTGGTCATGAAATTGGAGCTCTCTGACTTCACACTGCCCGGACGCCGTTCCAAAGATGCAGTCTGAATTGTTGCCAAAGGGAAACGAGGGAAGAGAATATTTGATGATTAACAAAAATATGTGTTGATGAAAAAACCCAATGAATATTTCATAAAAATGTAAACTGATTTTTTCTTCTCCTCCTCCTTCATTCTTTTCTATCTTCTTCCTGATCCTCTTCTAATCTAGTAAAACAGTAATGTAACCATCATCTATCTACCAAAAAGACATTAATCTAACTCTTCTCTTTTTCACAACAAAAAAAAATTCCACAAAATTCTTAGTTGTAGAAGCTACTGATACCTCAGGGACAAACTAGTTGTATTTACAGACGGCTGCCTGTTGCATGAATACAGTGAACCACTGCACCTGATAGAGCACACCACACTAGTCATAGATAGGCAAGTAGTGGTTCACTGCATGTCGTGTGAATTCATATGATAGGCAGTCGTCTGTGTATATACGACAGAGTGTCACCAGCGTAAGACAAAGTCATAGTAAGCGAGAGAGAAAAAATCAAACAAAGTTATGAGTCCCCAACGTCTCAATCTGAGGACAAATCGACATCTCATTCTGAGGACAAATCGTCGTTGAGGTGTAACACTCCTGTAACCCACATCAACAAAATTTTACAGGAGAAGGAAAAAACTGTACCAAAACCTTTACTATACAACGCTCTTGCTCGATAACCGTTTGTCCAATCGGACCCATGTTTTGACATACGGCGTGCCTGTGCCGTATTTGCTACTAAAAGAAAACCCCCAAAAAGTGTAGTTGAGAAATTGTGTGGGTTACAGGAGTGTTGCACCACAGCGACGAAATATGTTCTTACCCCTGATGCGACCAGACTCCTTTGATATCCTGCATGTGTCAACACACTTTCCATGGCCACAGCCAGGCCACTGTGCTGTGTCAGGCCCATGCCTTCCTTGTCCATCTGTAACACATACTCTATCAGGTGTGAACGCACTGTGTTGGGGGCCCATTTCATGGCTTCCTGCAGGATCGTGGAGCTACGGGCGGAGAAGTCCTTCACCACTTGCTGTCAGCACCAATGAAAAGACAGAAAAATATAACAATAATTCAACACTAAACAGATGCATCATTCTTGATCACCGTAAAACTTCTATATGTTCAGAATGAACGTGCTAAAATAAATACATTAAACAAATCCACAATATGTTCAGGATGAAACCTACTCGTAACCCTTTAATCAGGGTTTCCCAAACTTTTCCAGTACATGACCCCTTTCTGTAGTATCAAATCTACCATGCCTTTATAAGCCCTTTGAAAACGTACTAATTCTGCTGAGCTGAATGTACATACAATTGGACCCTCAAAAGGCTCATGACCCCCAGTTTGGGAACTGCTGCTTTAAACGATACACAGTTACATATCATGGCGCAGAGGTACGGTTCTCACCTCTGAAGCGAAAGTACCAGATTCGACAACGACAGCTGTTGTTTTTATTCTCAAAACTCGGTGAAAACCTATTTGCCACTCCCCTGATCCTATTCAGGTAGGTGGGATCAAAGAACCTAGTCTTATCGGAGACGGACAATAAACTCGGAGATGCGTGTGCACGTTGCGCATGTTAAAGGACCCTTGGCAGCTGGAAATCGATAAGAGTAGGCCGCAAGGCCACTGTCCAAGCAAAATTAACTCCTACCACAAAGGTCACAGTAGGTTGATCACATGCTTGGCTTAATATATTGATCCAGAGAAATCCAGCCTCATTGTGCTGGCCCTACACAGTAATGGTAAAAGGGATTTGGATAAGAAAGAAAGAAAGAGTTACATATTATATGGCAGCATTTACAAGACTCCACCAGGGTGGGGCTCTGGGTGGTCTCTGGTAGTTGGGTTAAAGAATCCAGATACAGTTGAGCTTTGTCTCAGAGCGGGAGAAGCAACACGGCACAGATCCGCTCAAAAGTGAACTAAAACACACCACCAACAAAGTTTACTTACTGTGTCACTGGGACTGGTCATAGAAGAAAAAAAAGACTAAATTAAAAAAACAAGACATTAATAAAGAGAAAGAAGAAAAACATTGTGAAAAAAACCCAGGAATATTCAATGCAAACAGTGAAAAAAAGGCAATTTGATGAGTTTTAAAATGACTAGAGGAGTTAGCAGGTCAAGACTATGTACTCACATCTCGTGACGCCATGTTTTCCATGATACGCAGCTTGTAGGGGGTCAGGGGGATTTCTATATCTGGGGGATCTTCATGGGGGTCCTGGAAATTAAAACAGTCGTAAAATGTTTAATATAATTTCACATTGAAGATTTCTTAACCTTATGCCAAAAGATACTAAAAGGTTATTGATAAAGAAAGAAAGAATTGAAGATTTCTAAACAGTTTCCATGAAATACCACAAAATGGCATTAAAATAAAAGTTTAAAAGTTGTCAGTTTTACCAACGATTGTCAATAATAAGATAAGAAACTCACTCAGTTTTGTCAAGAGTGATGTCCCTTTGTTGTTGTTTGAGTAGACAAAATTTGCCTTAGTCTTATGAGTGAATTAAAACCTTCCATTCAGGAGAAACAACTCTTAAATTGTCCTCACCCATTATTCAGTGAAAAACGCTGAATTGTTTCTCTTATGTATTTATCATCTTTGGTTTTACGCCCTTGGCAACACAATATAGATTATATCAAAGGCAGGACCTCCAATTTATAGTCCATCTCCGATAGGACTTGAGGAATTCACAGGGCCACAGCCATGGAGGCCGTCACGATTCAAACCCAAGACGAAATGTGTAATGGATACGCTACGATGTCCTCAGCCAGTGTCCTTACCAAAAAGAAATAAATTGTTACTTGCCCACTTCACACCCCTGAAATCGTAACAGCTTTTAAAGGATATACATTTTTTTTTTACACAATACAACAAAGAGGATTAGACAAGAAAGATACAACAATGTTAAAACAGAAACAAAGACAAACAAACAGACAGACAGCTTACCAGATCCAAAGCATCACAGACAACTTGCAGAATGTCCAACATGGTCCTCAGGACTGTCCCACTCCACAACAGATGAGGAAATCTACAATAGGATTGGAAGGGGGGGGGGGGGGGGGAAATGTTTATTAACAAAAAATTTGCATTTATATTCACTTGAAACTGAAGTGGAGCCATCACTAGTGATAAAAAAAAAAAACCGAGGTAACGAGGAGAGGAGGACAATGTAATAACAAAATTGTCAATAATAAGATAACGACTTGAGCAGTTTTACCGAAGTCAGGGGAGAGTGATGTCCCTTTGTTGGCTTTTGTTTGATTCAAAATACTTTGCTCTTGCCTTCTATCGAAATCGAAAAATTCCAAAACTTTTGTGTTCAGGGCTACAGTAATTTGTCTTTGATTAATACTGGTCAGTATATTATTACTCATGGTGCCAATAAAGAGCTGTGGACACAGTGGGCTGATCACCTGCTTGTCTGAAACTCTCCGATCCAAAGAGTTTCTGGCTCTGTGTTCAGGTGTGTTTGGTGGTCGGGGTGCCTGCATTTATGGCAGGTACCTTGTGTCTGTTTCATGATAAGGCTGGTATTAATGGGGATTGATCAAACAAACAAACAACAAAATGTTGTGTGCCTTTCATGGCTGAGCATGGGGCTGGTCCCGACACTGCTCAGCGGTATTACTGATGAACAGATTATGATACAACATGACATATATGAGTACCCACCTGTTAACAAATTTGGAAATGAATTTATCAGCCATTAGCCTCACTCTCTTGTAGGTGTGGTTGAATTTGACCAGCAACAGTTGGGCAAAGGCCTCAATCTGCTTTTCTTTTTCCTCTGTCTTCGGCTGGAGACGAGACAAAAGTTTAAGGTTAATAGTTTTACACAGCTGACACCGAAAGTTAAAAAGTCTTCTTTCTTCCTTCTTTATCAATAACCTTTTTAGTCCCTTCGGTGTAAGGTTAAGTTAAAAAGTATGGAATTAATATAGACATATCCACGAAATTCATCATGCTCTTTGTGCTTTACAATGTATAGTTTAGCTCCGGCAGGCCATAACACTCCTGTATCTTTCTCAACTCCATGAGGAGTATACAGTGTCGAGCTGCCTGTTAAGCGCTTCAGCACTAGCATTCTGGCAAGATTGTTCGCTGCCCTTGTCTGGGTACTCATTTACACCTGAGTCAAGTGAGCTAAGCAAAGTTACGTGCCTTACCCAAGGGCACAGTGCCGGAGTGGTCACCCGTCCAGACACTGATCACAGTCAATGTTGCTGGACTATGCTGACTGATTCAGCGTGCTATCCGTTCGACCACCAGTAAACCAGGAAATGTTAAAGAAAGAAAGGCACACAAGATACCTGCCACAAATGCAGGCACCCCGATCCCCAAATGCGATTGAATACAGAACCGGAAATGCTATGGATCAAAGAATTTCAGACAAGCAGGTGATCAGCCCACTGTGTGCTGTAATAGTCCAATGAGCTATTATTGCAACCAACTGGCCGCAATTCAATATCTTTCCTCTTAACAAAATGTGTTGTAACATAAAATTAAACACCAAATCCACTTGTGAACCCGCCTGCTCAATTCTCTTATAGCAGAGGGCAATAGCAAATATTGTTATAGCCAAAACTTTGGCAACACCTAAAATTATTACGCTCATTGTGTCATTCAAGGTTGGGGCACAGTGGGCTGATCTCCTGCTTGCCTTATCTACCTAATCCAAAGTTTTTCCAGCACTATGTTCAGCAATGCTGGACATGGAGCTGACCGCAGCACTACTTGGGGGTATACTGCGGTTTGGATAATAAATAAACGCTTGACTCAATCTTGTGGTTTCCTGAGGAAACGGCAAGGGGAATGATACCATCACTTACCTACAAGTTTAAAGATATCAGTTTTCATAGTTGCCACCCAGGAATTTCAAAAAAGGAGGAAAAAAGGAGGAATTAAAAAAAATTAGGAAAATTATCAAAATTCCACTATTGGCTGGGCTACTCAGATAGCAGAAGTTTTAGCGGAGAGTCAGCGAAATTGCGGAAATCCGCTATTTAGCGGAAAAGTGGCAATTATGAGTTTTACACCCCTTTCGACACCTGGAGATCTTCCAGAGTTTGGACCTCCTGTTTATAGGCAATCTCCGATTGGACTCGAACCCACATAGCTTTGGGGG
>JARBEQ010023949.1:0-15767 GCA_030265355.1 Tritonia tetraquetra | reverse complement strand
AAAGGTACCAGGTTCGATTCCCGGCAGTGACAGGTATTTTTCTCCTTGAAACTTGGTGAAAACATATATGCCACTCCACTGATCCCATTCTGGTAGGTGATATTAAAGAACCTAGTCCTATCATAGACGGACGATAAACTTGGAGGTCCTGTGTGCACGTTGCTCACGTTAAAGAACCTTTGGCAGTTGAAAATCGATAAGAGTAGCCAGCAAGGCCGCTGTCTGGGCAAAATTATTTTTTACCGCAAAGATCACCTGCTTGGCTTAATATCTTGGTCCACAGAAATCCAGCCTCATGGTGCTGGCCCTACACTGTAATGGTAAAAGGGAATTGGATAAGAAAGAAAGAAAGATAAAGAAAGAAAGAAGAGATAATAATAATAAATAATTAATATCACTCTCCTTCTTTTCCCTTTTATTCTCTTTTTTCCTTTTTGTTTTCCCCTTTTATTTACACAACTTTTGTATGGATTTTAAAATTGAGACTATTATTTTCACAACCTCTGAGAAGACTAGCAGTCACTAGACTAAGACTAAACTAAGAGACAAGAAACAAAGCTATTCTATCAAACAGCCTGCTTTCTAATTCTAAAGAAAAATAATTCAGTCTCATGCCAGATTTGAACCCCATACCCCATGGTAACAGAGACAGAAAACTTGATCACTGAGCCGCTTCATTGCCCCCTATAATATATATATATATCATGACAGGGTTAAGAGTCAAATATGAAATTAATGAAAACATTTAAATCTATCCCAAGCCTAATTATATCTATGTAAAGTAAACTGTCATGAAATTAAACTGTTACGGAAAGAAAGGGACTAGGATTTTCTTACATACCTTGTGAAAATTATCCACTATTTCTTTACATGTAGAACATTCTGGTGATTTTTTGCAGTCAACATAATTTATCAGCAGTCCAAAAATGAACAGATATACAGAGCAAACACATAAATATTTTAACTTTTGACAATTTCTTTGAATAACAGCCATGATGTGATTGACAATGAGTCAGTCAAACAATGAACAAAATCTGCAATTTTGTTTCTCCTGAAAAACAATCTTAGCTCCTTCGCAGTTGTCTTTACTTGACTTTTGAGTGCTAGAAACAGGCTAGAGACCAACTAAACAAATCTTTCTCACAAAAGAATGTCCTCATGCATCCTTGAACTAATAGGTCTGTCAAAGCAAAAAAAAGAAAAAACATTTTTTCATTTAAAAATCAGTGATGAAGAAAATAATGAAAAATGCAAAGATTAATCTAGTCTATCTATATCTTTCTTTCTTATCCAGTTCCCTTTTACCGTTACAGTGTAGGGCCAGCACTATGAGGCTGGGTTTCTGTCGATCAATATATTAAGCCAAGCAGGTGATCAACCCACTGTGATAGTCTATATAATATATTTTAATCTTACTTTCATGAACTACAACATAACAATAGAGATGATTTCATTTGGCAAGGTTTTCCTAGGAATAAACTTCTAATTCGACATAAATTGGAATAATTCTGAAATATCAAAATCACAAGACTGTTTGCATCCAAACCGATACAGGAATCAATTTAGGATGTATCACCCACTTTGGGTTGTCTGACATCCAGCAATTTTCCATCAAAATCTATATACAAAGCACACTAAAATATTTACAGAAGGATAACTTTTCTCTCTCATACACTTAACGTTAACTCTACATTGCTTTTTGAAATTCTAAAATTTTACTTCTTAGTGGTCACAAACAGCATTAACAATACATTGCACCTTCTGATAACAGAATCTTTCATCAACACTATCATTCACTCAAAAAAGAGTTGACACCCATTTCAGTTTCAGCTGTTCTGGTGATCCAGAATTTTCTAATCCATGATGTAGAAGTAGAAAGTTAAGGTCAGGAAATCCCTGTATGTTAAGAGTTTAGTTTTAGAGTTCATTAATTCACATAAAGAGTTTATATCAAAGTAAAGGGGAAAATCTAACTTTACCCACACATTGTCAATTTTGTTAAAGTCTTGGTCCCCTTTCCAAAAGCAGTTGATAGAGCAACACATGCTTCTTGATATGCCCACCAACTACACACTAACAATCCTCCCTGCTTTCATCATTTTCTTTACTACTACTAGATAGCCCCTTCTGTGTCACTGTCACTCAACACAATGCATAGAATGACTGTTTTAAATCAACAACAATCTAATAATTCCTGTGCATCATCTAGACCTACTGGCTGAGTACCGTACAAAAACCTGATGACCCAGTTCCCCATATAAACACGACACATATGTAACTACACACTTCGTTTCACACCAATTAGATCATACGCATATCACTTTTGTCGACTTTCAAAAGTCCTGGTCACTTCGACAATCATAATGTCAGAATGTTGATTTGGTTGGATTTTAGTTTTATTAGATTTTAGACTGAAATATGGATCAATCATGAAGTGTTTCATGATGGATGGTCTAAAACTTGCTGAGCCGTGAAACTAGGCGTGGTACAGGGAACTTATAATACAACTGATATCCCTAAACCTGTCCATTCATTGAGATATCTACAGGCAAACAACTCAGAATGAATGAATGGAATGCCTTGGATTAGATATCTAAGTCTTCTTAGAACAGTCTAAAGATTTTTACAAAAATTACACTGGCACCTGAAAAACTCCTTCGTGACCGAAAAGATTTGAAGTTAAAGTTTCCATTAAATACAGTCACAATACATGGGACATATTATTGTACTGACTGGCCTCATTGAGAATGAACTTTACTTAGACAGTCTATTAATATATTTTACCGGTAGAACTTTTTTTTGATGATGATTGACAGTGTGAGTGACTTTCATGGACAAAGACCCAAAAAAGTGACTCTCAACATCTGAAAATATTAATCATCACATAAAGAAAATAATAAATAAATGATCAATTTTTGATAATACTATCTATCTAGATAGATATCTAGCTGCGACACTTTACCTTATAATTATCCTTAGCCCACGTCAGTCTAGTTTTGGTTTCGTCTTAGCCGGATAGCAACACAAAAGACTGTAGCAGACCAAATGATGAATTTAGATCAATCATTGGGAGCCACGTATTCTCTCCGTAACTCCTCGATCTGAGTGTTCAATTATCTTTTCGCAGTTTTAGACCTGCAATAAAATGTCTGGTTAAGGGACCCATCAAGTTGCCGCAACAAAGAAATTTTAGTATGTACCTACATGAGAAATATATTTAAAAATTGAAGTGAAATGAATTCATCAGAGAAAAAATATAAGTTAGGTTCCAAAGAAATTTTTTTTCTCAATTATATAGACTAAAAGCAAAGAAATTCATTCACCAGTACTGGTAAATTTCTTTGAAAGATAACGTTTATCACATTTTTCAGTTTGTATTATACGACAAAGTGATGTGATTCGTTACGTTTATTTTTTTCAATAATAGATCAAGTTTTATAATTATTACAGGTTTTACCTATAAAGGAAGTATGGGTGTCCCTCTGACATGGGGGCCCGGGGCAATTGTCCCCTTCCTAAATACGATCCTGGGCATTTCCCCGCTTTTTCTCTCCCATCTTCTAATATGCTAACACAGGCTACGCAGTGGCCCAGTGGTTAAACGTTTCGTCACTTCTGGTAAATGTCCGGGATTTGGCCGGAATAGCATGGCTCAGACATTGCTCTCTCACGTGGAGCAAATAACAGATCCTATGCACTAGGCAGCTGAAAATCTAAAAAAAGCAGGCTACTGCCATGGGAAAATACATCAATCAATATTGTTCATTGTATCGCCCATGCTGCCAATAACGTATGATGGACATAGTGAGCTGACCATCGGCTTGTCATAGCTGTCCAATCTCCATTTTCGGCCACGTGTGATGGCAGTGTCAGTATGCGTCTTGTGCGGTGATCGCCTATTTGTCTTGATTCTTGACCAAAATAATTTTGTACTCTGCTTTCAACAAATTATGACCGGCCCCTACACAAAGAGGTGCCGATGGCCGAACGGATAGCACGCTGAACCGGTCAGCGTGGTGAAGCAACATTGAGCGTGGATTGCGTTTGGTTGGGTGACCACTCAGGCGCACCATGTTCCGATCTTCCAGCGTTTGTGCCCTTGGGTAAGGCATGTTACTTTGCTTACCCCACTCGACTCAGGTGTAAAAGAGTACCCTGCGAGGTCTGCGAATGATTTTGTCAGAATGCTGCGCACAACAGTAGGCAGCTCGCACTGTATACTCGCCACGGAGTTGGGAATACAGGAGTGTTATGGCCTACCGGGAGTAAACTATACATTGTAAAGCGCATAGATCATAATAAACTTCGTGGATGTGCGCTATATAAATGCTATGCGTTAACATTGAGATACTTCCAAAAAGTAAAATGTGATTGGCCCAGAAAGGAATGGGCTTCCAACTCCGTCATCATACGGTAGTACTAGTACTACTAGTAATAGCAATGATTATATATAGTATCATTGGTAATAGTATCTACATAACAGTAATAGTAATATATGTTCTTGTTTCTCTATCATTATTCTTTCCGAGTCAGTTCCTCACTAATCAAGACCGCGAACCCTCCAATGATTTTTCTCTGCTCACAGAAAGTCGGTGACAACAAACAAATGGGACTTTAGAAGTTGGACAACAACGTAATGAAATAATTATCACTACAGTTACATCACAATGAGATATAGATACAGTCGACGGTGCGAGCTCTTTCTACCAAAGTAATACGGCGGGCACGTCCGCCGATCAATATCTATTAATGAACATACATCAGACCTGTTTTGAAGACCAGCTGGTGGATACGTTGTAGGTATCCGTTCGTCACTTTGACAAACTGAATTACCTCTAGTACTAGACTACTAGTAGTCTTCGATTTGAAGTATTTCCAATACAGTGAAACCTCGATGTACCACCATCCATTAAACCGTAATTCTCGCAAGCGGCAGCTTTTTTAATATAACGCCAACCTTCCTTTGACCCCAGAGTTGGCGGTATAACGAGGTTTTACTGTAGTCATGGACCATGGGGGTGGTGGCAGCAGCACCAGTGCTAGTGGTGGTAGCAGCAGCACCAGTGCTAACAGTAGTAGTAGTAGTAGTAGTAGGAGTTACTTTATAATTCTCTTTTTGGTAATTGAAAAAAAAAAAGTATACAGTCGACTCCGCTTAATCGCAATACAACGGGAGCGGGAAATCTCTTGCGATTAACCAAAGTTAGCCGTGGGCCCATGAATTTAGTGTCATGTCACAACTTGACGACTAGGTATGTCTGTTGCAGTATCTATTCTATCTTTTTTTTGCATAGATTTCTTTGCCCTCTGCTGAGTTTCACAGACTTTGGACCGTCATGAACATGTCATGGCCTCATTACAAAGTTGTTGTTTTTGGGGATTTAAAAAATAACATATTCTGTCACAGACATAAGATTATAGCCAACTTTGCTTTTGTTAGATTTTTCCTCACTGGCAAGGAGTCCGAAACTCTTTTAATTGTGAAATCAAAGATGATCCAATAGCCAGTCGCTAGACTAAGTCTGTGAGTGTAGTGTGAGCCATGACTCATCTCTCCAGTGACGAGACGTGGTGATTGTTTGCGCTGGACTGCATAGACCTGAACAAAGCTTATGGCTGCTTTTCCGGTCTGATAATTTAATAACTCAAACCAAACTTTTTGATTTTGCCATTCTCTTTATATTATAACGCCAACTTTCTTTTGGTCCCAGGGTTCACGGTGTAATGAGGTGTATCGAACCTTTACAGTGGGTGATCACCTGCATGTCTTAAATTTATGGAGCCTTCTTTCTTACTTCTTATCCAGTTCCCTGTTACTATTAGTGTAGATCAAGATATTAGGCCAAGCAGGTGATCAGCCCACTGTGACTTTTTTGTGGTAGGAATTAATTTTGACTGGACAGTCAGCCTACTCTTCTCGATTTCCAACTGCCAAAAGTTCTTTAACATGAGCAATGTGCACACAGGACCTCCAAGTTTATCGTCCATCTCCGATAGGACTAGGTTCTTGATCCCACCTACCTGAATAGGATCAGGGGAGTGGTATATAGGTTCTCACTGAGTGTCAAGGAGAAAAATACCCGACAGTGTCCCTGCCGGGAATTGAACCCGGTACCTTTCGCTTCAGAGGCGAGAACCATACCTCTGCGCCACTGGAACCCCCCAAAAAGTGTCCAAACTGGAATACAGCAGAACTTGGTTACAACAGGATCAACTGGCTTAAGCTTAAATCCCTTTCTAAACAGCTGTAGGTACTCATTATTATTATACTTTGCCTAATCCATCCTGCTCTACACTTTTTCCCTTTAATTCATAGTCGTAGCTTTCTCATTATATTGATTATACACATAAATCTTAAACAAATACCCACAAGTTTAAACATTAAAACATTTAAGTTAACAAAGAAACAAACATAAAGAAAGAAAGAAAATGTTAAGGAGGAAAAGAAAAGACAACAATTTTGTGAATAATGAATGACTTTAATGCTTGATGATATCAACATACAAATCAAAATTTAATAGAAGATGAAGTGACAAAAGATGATGGTGATTGACATGCACATTCACAAAATCTAAAAGCCACATCACTTTCACACACCAGGAGATGCATTCTGTCACACTTACGTCACAATCAATCATTCACATCATATCAAAATCATGAAATATTTACAATACACCCTTATTCTTAAGACTGGTTTATCATTGTCTTGATGATCTTAACATTATCCACAGGTTTGTCATGATCATCTGTTTCCACCTTCCCCATCCGCTGTACGACAAGAATACCTGAGGAAACACGGCCAAAGACGGTGTGCTTCCCATCCAACCACTGTGTGGGGGCAAGCGAGATAAAGAATTGGCTTCCATTGGTATCAGGACCACTGTTGGCCATGGATAAAATGCCAGCACCTGGAAGAGAGAAAAAAAGAGAAGATTAATGTATGTTCCATCTAATTTTGCAAAGTTTGACGAAAAAAATCCCAATTGTGTACATGTCAAAAACTTTGTCCATCCTGTTTCATTGGTGTATGCAGACATTTCTCAACTGTGCACCCCTTTTCTCTCTGGTATGTGCGCCCACACCTGCACAACTTAAGAGGGAATGTTGGAGAAGACTATTAAATTCAATTCATATCATCTTAATGACAAAAGAAAACAAGTCACATTGAGTTCCAGATCAACATATAGATTTTTTTGGTTAAATGTTTATAGAACTGGTGCATTTAAAATTATATCTAATGCGGGATAAACAAGGAAAGAATGTGTGAAAGTGTCAGAAAAACAAGCCCAAGAGAAAGAAGAAAAATGACATGCGAAAGTGGGGGATCCAACACACGCTTGCCAGCCTCATCACCCTTTTGGAGTGATATGAGGAAACAACTTTACCAACGAGCTATCTGGCACAGTTTGTTTGTTTGATCGAACCCCATTAATACCACAGAGCCAACCCCATCTTCAGCCATAAAAGGCACACAGGATACCCTGATATAAATGCAGGCACACCAACCACCAAGCAAGACTGGACACAAGGTTGGAAATTACTGTGAATCAAAGAATTTCAGACAAGCAGGTGATCAGCCCACAGTGTCCACAACTCTTTATTGATACCCACTCAGTCACACAGAAACCGCTTTATGTTTTTTCTCACGTGTGTGATTGGCAATAGATAAACACTTAACTAACCATCTTTGCTCCTCCTTTCATTACACGCCGACACGCGGCAAACTACACTTGAACTTGAATTACATTGTTTGAACACTTGCGTTGATACAGAGTAGTTCATAGCAGTATCGGCCTCTCTTATCCATTTTCTTCTCTTCAATTGGTTTTGAACAGAAAAGTTAGCAGCCACGACAAACAAGAGAAAACATACTGACACATCTATTAAATTCAAGACGCGTAATGTCAAAACCCAACTCCTTAAAAATGGATAATCTGAAAACGGTTTAATCCGAAATGATTGTTGAGGATAACCTTACACCGAAAGGTACTAAAAGGTTATTGATAAAGAAAGAAGAATTGTTGAGGACCCGAGCATTTGATTGATCAAACCCTATTAATACCACAGAGCAAGGCTAGGGCCAGCCCTATATTCAGCCATGAAAGGGACATAAGATACCCGCCATAAATGCTGACACCCTGACCACCAAACACGACTGAACACAGAGCCGGAAATTCTATGGATTACAGAATCTCAGACAAGCAGGTGATCAGCCCACTGTGTCCATACCTCTTTAATGGCACCATGAACACTGAGCAGTATTAATCAAAGACAGACCAATAAACAAACTACCCCCTCAGCAATTGATACAAACTTGGAGGTTCTACCACTCTGGGCGTCTGGAGCATACAAATATATCTTAAAACTTAAAATCAAGAGAGATGCTATGAAAATATGAAAAGTGATAATTTCTTAGAAATTCTAAAGAAAAATTACCAGTGTGTTTCAGGTCTGATGCTATTTCATCTTCGAATGTCTTTCCATATATTGAAGAACCACCTCTGCCTAAAAAGGAGAAAACATTGTTATGAGACCAATAATGACTGGAGATAGGTATTTTCAAAATTTATGAACCAAGTGTCATAAATTAATGAGAATGTTAATATAACGACCTTGAAAAATAATAATCTACCTTTGGTTTGTATATCTGTATCAGTCACAGTAAGAAAATAAGAGAAACAATATTGTCTCACTCAGATTTAGAAAATGCTTGAACAAGAATGGAACAATTTTGCCAGTGTTTCAATTTACCAGAGTTGTCTGTAACTGTTTCTTTCTTTGATGATAGAGAAGAAATAGGTAAAAAATATATCTGACGGAAACGTGACAGCCTGTTGTAAAATATTTTAATGTCTTGTCACTGAATAGCCCTACAGCCGCAAAAAGTCACATTCCTCTCTTGTATTTAATGTTTAAACACACATTACCATCATATTTATTACAGTACATTATCCATACAAGAACAATTCACCTATACTTTCACATTCAGCAAACAACGCAAGAAATATACCTGTTCCTGTGGGATCCCCTCCTTGAATCATGAAATCTTTGATGATTCTGTGAAATTTTACACCATTGTAGTAACCTCTTCTTGCCAGCTCTGCAAAGTTGCGACATGTGTTTGGGGCATGCTTCCAGTAAAGTTCAATGAGAATATTTCCCATTCTATCAAAAAGATGGAATAAAATAATAATAATAATACTTTTTATTCAACCAAATTTATGAAATTAATTTTACAGACATGCTTTTTAAAATTACAAGTATAAGTATACAGAATGGCATAAGAAACTAGATAATATTATACACAATAGATGATAGCATACAAAATAAGTAAAATATTGTTCACAATAGATAATATCAATATCATACACATCTCATAAACAATGTCACAATATTGATAGTATAGTAACTTCATTCACAACAGTATATAAATAGAAAAATATGCAAACATTGCGACAAAGTAAAATGGCATATATAAAATAAATATGTAAGGAATTACAAGGTCCATCTCATATCACAGCTACAGACATAATATAGTGGTAGTAGATTTATCTATTTTATTTTACATTTAAACAGATGCATGGGTGGTTAGATAAGTAAGATGACTAAAACTACAAAAATTACATTTATTTATGAGGCGAGTGCCATGAAGGACTTTTGATGCCATTCACTTCTTGCCTCTATAGACACGAGTCTCTCACTTCTGGAAGATTTTTACTAAATTACATTTTAAAGGGTGGGACGAATCCATATAAATCCTTCACCATACAATTACCCCCCGTCCCCCCTAAGCAGCTACACAAAAGGTAAACAAACTTTTAATCGTAGGTACCTATATATAGTTTTATCTATTTTAAGTTGATTTAGTTCTCGTATAAAAATATGATCTTTTATCAATTTTCGTTAGAGTGTTAGTGACGTGATCATTCCATTGCAATTTATCATCTCCAGTAATACCAAGGTACTTATATAACAACTTACTTACTCTACTTTCTTTCTTATCTAGTTTCCTTTTACCATTACAGTGTAGGGCCAGCACTATGAGGCTGGATTTCTCTGAATCAAGGTATTAAGCCAAGCAAGTGATCAACCCACGGTGACCTTTGTGGTAGGAATTAATTTTGCCCGGACAGAAACTCTTATCGATTTTCAACTGCCAAGGGTTCTTTAACGCGCAAAATGTGCAAACGAGACCTACGAGTTTATTGTCCATCTCCGATAGAATTAGGTTCTTTGATCCCACCTACCTGAATAGGATCAGGAGAGTCGCATACAGTGTCGCTGCCGGGAATCAAACCCGATACTTTTCGTTTCGCTTCGGGGGTGAGAATCGTACCTCTGTGCTACTGGGACCCCTTCTACTTTCTCACCCTTTATAAATAAAGTCTGAATTTCATTTTTTACCCTTCTAAAATCTATGTTAAGTTCTTTAGTTTTACTTACGTTTAAATGGATAAAATTATTAGTATTTATTAGGCCCTGAAGAGTTGTGTCATCAGCAAATTTTAATATATTCATTAAATACACCGGTGTGGTCGGAGCTCCTGCAGTCATTTGTGTAAATGGTATATAAGACAGGGGAGATAACGCAACCCTGAGGGGCTCCAGTGTTGATAATACTAATGTTAGATATTTATTTCCACCTTGCACAAAAGGTACTAAAAATTAAAAAGGTTATTGATAAAGAAAGAAAGAAGATTTATTTCCAACCAAGTTTAACATATGTGTCCAGGTTGCTATGTGTTTGTTGATATATGGAAGTTCAAATTTGAAGTTGGACCTAGATAACTATAACTATAATGTAGATTGATAGACTAAGACAGAAACTAAGAGATGGCACATATACATTGAGGAGAGAAAAAAGTTAAGAAGAAAATATTTCGAACTAGGAAGAAGGGTATTCGGGTCCAAGAAGACTACAAGACTGTATAAATAAAGACATAACAACAACCAGATAAGAGGAGAACAGGAACATGTACCGTCGACACCACATAATAGTATGGAATAGACCTGAAGAAGAATAAGAAAAAGAAGAAGAGTAAGAGTAAGAGCGTGAAAAGAGTAGGTAATATGTGTGTAGGAGTACTTCAAAATCCACCACACAATAGGGAGCACACAAAGTAAGGGGAATTGGTAAGATTCATGGAAGATCTTTCCATAAATGTGTGAGTTCCTACTCAATTTAGGGCATGGAGAAAGGTGCAAAAAGCTAGGAAATCAATCATGACAAGAGCATGTCATCCTCAAAAGAGTGTGTTCGTCTCATGATGGATCTTCTTCATTTAACATTTGTGTACAACTCATTTATGCACATAAATGAGAGGAAGATCCCAGCCCCACTGTCCACACATTTTGATGGAGGGACCCTTTTCTCTCTCCTTTTACTTTTCATGAATACAAATAAAAAGTCAGTTGACTCCAGTCTACTAAGTCTGAAGATTACTTACGAGGTTTCCAGAGTGACCGACGGCGGTTGCCATGATTTTTTAGGAATACCGGATACACCCTGAGGTACTATTGACATAGTGAATGTATGTTGCCTCTTGTTTGTCGTCTGATAAATTCACGCTTATTCTCTTGGAGAGAAGAACGCCTGAAAGAAGAATACGATCGGGGTGTAAGAAAGAAAAATTGAAAACGAAACCGGAAAGTGAACATGAATCTAAATTCCTAAATTTTAAATGATCGGTTTCTGGTTGCTTATTGTTTCGCAATTTTCCTGTTCTGAATTAAATGAATAAATTTGTTTGAAACATTTGAAATGGTTTGAAAGCAAGCTCTTTTCCAAAGAAAACACACAGGAGGAGACATTCTCACGCAAAATCATATACTGGCATGCACGCTAAATGGAAAACCCATGTCAACACCAGCCATAGAGAGGTACTGGGTGATAATAATATCAATGATAATGATAATAATAATCCGCCTAATGTGGCAAATTCTCCCAGTTCTTATATTGCTGAGGGAAGATCACAAGGGCTACATTCATTTGTTTATTGGCCTTGCTTATATGATTGATACTGCTCAGCGTAATGCTCAGGGTGTCAATAAAGAGTTGTGGACACAGTGGACTGTGGTCTGATCACCTGCTTGTCTGAAACTCTTTGATCCACAGTAATTTCCAACCCTGCGTTCAGCCATGCTTGGTGTTTGGGGTGCCTGCACTTATATTGAGTATCTTGTGTGCCTTTTATGGATGAAGATGGGTTGGCCCCAACACTGCTCTGCGGTATTAATGGGGTTCGATCAAACAAACAAACAAATATTGATAATGACAACAACAACAATAATAGTAATGATGATAATGATAATAATAATAATAATAATAATAATAATAATAATAATAATGATAATAATAATAACAATAATAATAATAGCCTAATGATAATAATAATGATGATATTGACGACGACGATGATGATGGAGCTTTATGGGGTTGTTTTGGTTTATATTGGTGTCATGAAAAATACATTCCATACATGATACAGATTACTAACACACGTCAACGCAATGCTCCATCCATCCCCAGCTAAAAGATACATACAAACGTAGACGCTGCACATATTCCTGATTCAGGGGTTCACTCACTGTCATTACAGCCTCTACAAAAAGTAGGGGACACACACAAACACACTAACCCCCCCCCCCCCCCCCCACACACACACACACACATATTCTGCAATGACGTGATTAGGCTCAGATATAACATACAGCATGGACACTGACTAAAAGAAGTTATCTTTTGTTGGTAAGAAAGTTGGTTTGCGGTTTGTTTTTTTCGGCAGGCTATAGCCAAGTATGGTAATTTTTCATATTTAGGAGAAGGGATGCTTAGTGGTCAAGCCACTAGACCTTGGACGCGGATGCCCGGTGTTCAATTCCCGCCTGGTGCGGATTTTTTTCACAGACCTTTCAGAGTTTTCAAGGCTCTGCCCTGGAGATTCACGTGGAATCTTCTCAAGTTCTGTTGAATCGCTTTTTGATATGACCCTTAAATGTTAAAAAGGGCGTAAACTTCAAACTTTAGAACTTTTTTCAAGAGATGGAACGTTTACAATTTGGGTACATTTTTTTAATTTGTACTTTTTTGTTTATTGCTGACGCGCTGTCTACGATATTCCCTGCGATCTTTTCTCCTTGTTTCGTGGAATATTGATTTTTACAAATGTTTCTTTCACACCCAAACAACCATACGTACCTTACCAAAGCAAACATACTTCTTATGATAGAAGTGTACAAGACAGTTATAGTTTTGGGACAAACATCAAAAGATCGTGTATTCTCTGATTTCGTCTGACGATGATGATGGTGATGATGACGACGACGATGATGGTGAAGATGATGATGATAATAGTATATTAATTGAGTCTTCCATCATGTTAGCTTTAACAAATAAAAATGATTGCATCCACAGTGATGGTACGTGGTACGTATAAAAGGATACACATAGAATACGTAAGCCCACTGTATTGTGGTACGTATAAAGGGATACACATAGAATACGTAAGCCCACTGTACTGTGGTACGTATAAAGGGATACACATAAAAATAGAATAGGTACGCGAAACCCACTGTATTGTGGTACGTATAAAGGGATACACATAGAATACGTAAGCCCACTGTATTGTGGTACGTATAAAGGGATACACATAGAAATAGAATAGGTACGCGACACCCACTGTATTGTGGTACGTATAAAGGGATACACATAGAAATAGAATAGGTACGCGACACCCACTGTATTGTGGTACGTATAAAGGGATACAAATAGAATATGTACGCAAGTTTGCCTTTCATCCTTGAGAGCGACGTACAACAATATAATCTTTACCATTATGATCACATAGTATGGCACAATCATAGGCGCACGTGTTTAAAGGTGTGACCCAGCTCGTGTCCATCTACATCTGTCTTGCATGTGACCTCTTTGGTCTTACGTGATCTGGCTTTGATACCATTTCCATTCACGTTCCATTCGTGCTATCGGCATTATACATGCAAGAAGTCGTTCTTTGTCGTCAGCTCCATCGATTTGTGTATCTCAAATAGAACGAAACCAAGGGTAGGTATCCCTTGTCTCATGCGAAGGCCAGTGCCAGTTGCACGAAAGACCCATGACGTCAGTCTAGAGGTTCTGATTCGTTGATTTTTGGCCCCGCCCTGCTCTTTCCAGATGGCTTTTCCCAGAGCAATATCATTGCAGGATGTAATGATATTGACATTTTCTGTTCCTTATTATGAGTAACGTTTTATTACGAATTTTCACTGTTGGAAACTTGCTGATCTTTATCCAGCCACCAACGAAAAAACAGCATTATGCTAGGAGATGAAAACAGTGATAACTAACTTGTTATAGATTGCATCTCCCACTAACGTTCTAGTGTGTGAGGTCAAATACCACAGAAACGGTGCGATACAAAAACCTCTACCAGCTCAAACATTGAACACCATGGTAACGTAAACACTACGGAGTAGCAACTGAAAAAACACAAGTGCGAGTACCTTAGAGTGCATGTTTTACGCTGAACAGTATGTACATGAGACGAACGGTCAACTTGATTCGAGGTGGCTGGAATTATGTGAATTCAAAAAGTGTAATACAATTTGTTGTGTTTTAATTCTAATGAAATAACTTTTATCAACCTGATCTCCCTGAATTGTCTAAACACAGATGTCACAATCTCTGAGAAGGTAAGAAAACTACCTCAAGAATTCTATTGTTTACAATAAGAAACAAACAAAAAAAAAGAAAGAAAAAGAAAAAGGGAAATAAAAGAAAGATGAAGAAGAACAGGGGTGGGGTTCGTTTGTGTTTAGTTTGGATTACCCAGACAGTAGCGGTAGTGAATTGATAGTAATGCCATATTACCTAATTAATCATGACAATGGAAATAACAAATATCATTGTCATTGTTATTATCATAATTACCACCGATATCATTATCATCATCATTGCCCTCACTACTTTCAATATCGTTACCCTTACCATTGTCCTCGATATTGTTGTTGTCGATTGTGTTGTTGCTGCTGTTGCATACTATGACAGTAATTGTAAATAGTATTGTTATCATTAAATCTATTATCATCACCATTTTCATTATTATTGTTATTGTTGTTTTATTATTGTATTATCAGTAGAAATAGTAGTAGTGGTAGTAGTAGTAGTAGTAGTAGTAGTAGTAGTAGTACCAGCAGCAGCAGTAGCAGTAGTGGTAGTAGCAGTAGAAGTAGTAGTAGTGGTAGTAGTAGTAGTGCTAGTAGTAGTAGTGGTGATGGTGGTAGTGGTGGTGGTGGTAGTAATAGTAGTAGTAGTAGTAGTAGTGGTAGTATTAGTAGTAGTGGTGGTGGTAGTAATGGTAGTAGCAGTAGCAGTAGTAGTTGTACTAGTAGTAGCAGCAGTAGTTGTAGTAGTAGTAGTAGTGGTGGTAGTAGTAGTAGTGGTAGTAGTCGCAGTAGTGGTAGTAATAGTACCAGTAGTAGTTGTAGTAGTAGTAGTAGTAGTAGTAGTAGTAGTAGTAGTAGTAGTAGTAGAAGAAGAAGCAGTAGGAGTATTATCATTATTATTAGTAGTAGCAGTTGTTGTTGCAGTAGTTGTTGTTGTTGTTGTATTGTCATCATCCCTACCGTTGTTGTTATTTCTTTATCATTATCATTATTGTGGACGTCTAAACGTCGTAGCTTAGCGGCAACGTTTTCGCTTCGTGTGCAGAGGGTCCTGGGTTCGAATCTCAGCAGTGACGTGGGGATTTATTCTTTCGGACTTTTTC
>JARBEQ010023838.1:0-15771 GCA_030265355.1 Tritonia tetraquetra | reverse complement strand
AGAGAGAGAGAGAGAGAGAGAGAGAGAGAGAGAGAGAGAGAGAGAGAAAGAGAGAGAGAAAGAGAGAGAGAGAGAGAAAGAGAGAGAGTCTGATGAGTTTTAGGGGGGCACTTGTGATCAGTTCATCGCAGCACCAGAGATATAGCGAGTGAAAGCGTGAGAGAGAAAGAGAGAGAGAAAGACAAAGACAAAGACAAAGACAAAGACAAACAGTATGTTGACAATCATCTTATATGACAATACTCTAGTACAAAGAATGCTGAATCTCATACATTTTTAAAACAACAAAATATTATAAATTTTCAATAACATCACCTGTTTCATAAACTCATAAACATGTCATTGAATAAATAGCTATGAAATACAGTGAGAATTATATGACTTATGTGCCATGATGCAATTGTTGTAGAGATGGAAATGAGATGTCTGTCTATTGCTGTGACCACATATTTATGATATGACATGGTTAACCATGGGTGCATGCAGGGACATTTGCTGAGGTCGGGTGGTGAAAGTAGGACAGGGATGTCAGGAGACAAAAATTAAAATAAATGTTACAAAACAGTGACGTGAAAAGATTACTTTAATATTTTCCCTGCATCATAATCTTAATTTGTGTTGACAAAAAATAAACAATTTTCCAATTGTGTCTGACATCAAGACAAATAGTATACCGACTTCATTGGACTTACCAAGCTCATATCTGAACCAGCATCAAGACATACGCAAGATGAGCATAGAAATCAAATAATAAACATACTACCAATGACATTATTATTGCAATGAAAAAGAAGAAAGCAGAGGATTTATGGTTGATGAGCATGCGATGAATTAATCTACTCTGACTGATTGTATTGAGTTATCTTTCAAACAATCCAACAGCATCCTCATAAACTTACGAGCTTGGAGAAAGCATTAACTGATAAATAGCTACTTTTGGATGGGCAAGAACAATAAAATAAAAAGGTACCTAAAAATGTGTTATGGTCCAAAACTTCCAGCAGCCCTCATTTTACAAGTACAATATGCAAATTAGAACTTGTGGTTCAGTCAAATCAGCCCCAATACATGTCCAATTCCATCAAATATTTGCATAGCTATCTGTTTTTGTACTCCATGATAAAGAAACAAGATTTTGAATACTGATAAAGACAGAGGCAAGCTCAACCTGTCGTGGTCATTGGTGTCTCCTATATACTGTTCATGATAAGGCTCAGATGATGTGAACAATGCACGCCTAGCACCTCTACCCTTATCATCCGTTGATTTGTTGACTAATTCAAGTATGGGTGCCAGCAACCTAAGACATGGTATTTTCAGCATGCCTATTGATGTAACATTTTTACCTTATGATTATACTCTCCAAACCTTCCAAAACATTTTTGGAAAAAATATTCTTGTCACAGTTTTTTTTTTAAAAGAAAAGGAGGAAGAGAAACTATGTGAGAATCTATGATAGGACAGTATCTAATGTCTGTCTAGATCAGGGAACCAAAGAAAAACTTTCGACAGGATTTAGTAGCCCATGCCCCTCTTAAAA
Organism: Tritonia tetraquetra; assembly: GCA_030265355.1. Classification (NCBI taxonomy): domain Eukaryota; kingdom Metazoa; phylum Mollusca; class Gastropoda; order Nudibranchia; family Tritoniidae; genus Tritonia; species Tritonia tetraquetra. The sequence goes on along the minus strand of JARBEQ010023838.1, from coordinate 14,231 downwards.
AGGATAAATCATGAACTGCAGTCATTTTCTCTTTTGCCGTACAAAATAATTTTGTTTTAAAGAACATAAATATATCATTCTTATTCTATTTGGTATTAAATCCTGTCAGGAGTTGCCAGAAAGGAAATGAAGTGTAGAGAAACACATTGAGTTTTAGGTAGTCTTAGAACAACAATACTTTGATAAATGTACAATTTTCAGCCTGTACATTCCAGCAGCTTTTGAAGATTCAAAAAATGTATTTACTACCATCATCAAGTGTCCAATAATAGACTTCTTAAATGCTCTGGCAATCATCTCCTACAAATCTAATACAGATCAATTGTACAATCGCTTCCATCCCTGCAGTAACACCAACCCTGGTATTCTCTTACTTTTAATATTTTTGGAACATGCTAAAAAAGAAAGCATAGTAAATAGAAAAACATCTATTCTTGACGAGCGAATTTAGTAAACAAATCTAAGACCCTGATCTAGACAGGTGTTAGAGAAAGACGCAGAGGAAGAGAATATCTTAAGGATGCACAAAAGTTGTCTTTAAAAAAGTTTTAAAACACACACACACACTCACTACTAAAAAAAAACCTATGTGAAAAAAGATGACAGATTCTAGTAAGAAACATTCTCCTGTTCCAAGTCATCAAATCGCTCCAAAAAAAAAGAAACTGAACAGCAATGTTCATGATTCAAGAACAAATGGAAAATAAGCAATAGGTTGTTAAAATTCTAAAAGAGTTAACAGATCATAGGACAGAATTTCGAAGTCAAAAGTTCTGAGAGAATGTTTGAAAAAAATATCTCTAATTGCAAAATCTTTTTTTCTCTGAAAGTCAAGTTGTCCTAAGGACAGAATGAATGAAGAAAATGCTGAGGATAGAAGAATGCTAGCAGCAGGGTGCCTTTGGCACACGCAGATGAATTAACATGAACTTCTTACGTTCACTGTGGCATCTTGCCTGGTCCTAAGGCCTCTAAGGAGGCGCTGTAATGAAGAAATTACATATGATGATTATGATGATGATACACAGTTGATGTCAAAGAACCTGTGTCCTCTTTGCCCCATGGTTTGACTATTCACTCTCCCTCAATCTCAACGACTTGCAGGAACAAATCATTTGATCATGAGGAAATAAAGCTCTACTTGAGCCCTCTCATGACATTAAATCAAAAGGAAACTAAGGAATCCAAAGTAAATGAATAAATGTTTATAAACTATCTTCATATCTTTCTCTTTCTTTCTTTATCAATAACCTTTTAGTACCTTTCGGTGTATGGTACTATCTTCATATAATCACTCAAAATATCTGACAGCATGTTTATCTATGTCCCTTCATATTCTTAGGAAACCATATATGTAGCTGACTAACTGTTATTAAAAAAACAGTTACATATCTCATGTTTTTTACCACTGCCTAGGGCAATACATTTTCATCTATACATATCTCAGGGCAATACAAAAAGCTGAGTGCATTATCAATATTGAGCAAATGAAGACTTTTAACTCGGATTGAAGTAGCTATAACCAAATATATATAGGACAAGACAACCAATGACATGCAAGATACTGCTACTTCGTGGAATAGCACTTTCGCACAACATTGAGTCATCATGCATAAATTCTGTACCAACAAATCACATATCTTAGGGGTTGGAGTGAAATCAAGACAACAAAACGTAGACAACTAAACAAAAATAAATGGACAAAGAAAACATGACAACAAAACCATGAACACAAACAAGCATAAACATATCCAAATTTATTCAACGTTCGTATGACTTGACGTTTTAAAATAGATATTAGTTGTTTACTTGTTTATTCAAATACGATTCGATTAAAAATGATCTGTAAATGCCTACCTTCAAACTCAAGTATACACCCGAATCTTAATTAACAGTTTGTCTGGCTGTCTATCAAGGAAAGAAGTAGAGAAAAGGTGAAAACAAAGAAAGATGACGAAAAAAAAGGTTGAAGAACGGATAGCAAATCTACTCAGTCGCAAGAGAGGTTACAAAGACTTTGATACAAACAAAGAGAGATAACAACAGAAAACTAAACATTGTGAATGTCAGACATATGGAAGACAGGGTCCCAACTCAAACAACTTTCCCTCAATGTTACCTCCTTGTCCTCTGCGGTAATACCGTCAAAGACCATGGCCACCAATTCGTCCGAGTCTTTATCCAACAGGAAGACAGAGCACCTACAAAACAATTCCATCAATAGCAAGTTACAATCACACTATTTTTTCTTTTTTTTTTCTTAATGTCTTTATATTATAATGCACATTTTTGTTATGTATGCTGAAGTTAAAATGATAAGCCCGAAAGCGATAATAAAGAATTCTTATCTTATCTTATCTATAGGACAAGACTGGAAAGAGCAATTTCAACCTCTCTTTTCTTTTGTTCTTGCTAAATCAACACAGGTCATATCATTTCAAATAGCTGCTTCTAACATGACTTGAAGATTTTACATGTTTCTGTCTAAGTAAATCATCATGGGTTTGTTTCTTTCAAAACATTTTTATTTGATTTTGAAACCTGGACCTGCACATTCAGATGTATGCTTTGACCACTCAGCCACAGATGTCAACCTTTCACAATTGTCAATTCATGGTAAATGCAAGTTACTAACAACAGGATGACAGGTGTAAGTGAGTAAACATTGAAAATAAGAAATTGCAAGAATTTTTTGAGCATCATAAAAGAAGATTAGATACAGATAATCAAACATTTGCGAGGATTTTTTTTTTTTTCATCTGAGTTTTAGATTGCTTGAGATAAGGCTTTCTCTAAATAAGACTATACTGTCATTCTTAGTTCTTACCTTTCTGCATCAGTGAGATTTCTTGCTTCTTGCATGATTTCTCTGAGTAATTTTGTGAGATCATCTGTGGAACAAATGATGTAATAACAGGATGAAATCAACCATACCAATAAAAATAGAATCATATATCGAAATAATCATTTAAGTCCTTTTTTGCTGTATTACGATGATTACAAAAAAACATATGATAAGCATTACTGCATGGATGACTATTAGTAAAACGGAATTGACAAACTCCAATTGAAATATAACTGCTAAACTAAAAGGAAAAAATTTTTAAAAACTATAAACTCTCACTCAATCAATGGTGAAGCAAAGTCTTGAACAGCTATGAGGTACTGGAACAGATCATTTTAGTATGGACCCTATCCAGCATAATGTATAAAACAATGGAGCCCTTTACAGAATAACGTTTTAAGCAATATGTGGTGTTTGACTTTTACTACTTGGTAAAAATATCGAAAGATACTAAGGCCGCTAAGATATGAATATTTCTATGTAAATATCAGTACGTTACTTATTGGGCTTGGGCTGGGAGAGGGTTAACGGAGCATCTATTTAAAGCTTGTGAATCAAAATAAATTGGAATTTTGAACACTGAAACACAGCAACGTAAACTCAATAACATTTTTGCCATGAGGAGAGTATTGTAACAATTACTCATAACAACATTTCCCCTCCAAGGGTTTTTAACGCTTGTGTTGATGTCATTGCGGCAATGGAAAAGCAATCAGTATATCTTTGGTTTAACACAACTCTTAGAGTGGATTTCAATAAGGTCATGCTCGTTCCAAATCACAACCGAAGATCAACTCAAGCCACTTCAACTTAAGTGTAGTCCACTGTGATATCAAAACTACAGAAAAGAAATGATATCATCTCATTCCTCTAGAAAAGCACTTCATCCAAGGGAGGTAATTAAGTTTCAAAATGTTTCATTCACATAAGATAAAAATACATTCAGATATAGTTTGACTTTATCTTAAATCTTAAATTGTTAGATTTGGGCACAGACTAGTCAAATTTAATTTCTTTTCTTGTTTTTTTATCCTAGAATGAAATCCTGAATCGACAAAAGATATCCAAAGACAATACACAGATGGATTGTCTATCTTTCTTTCACAACTAATCAAATAATAAATTGTACTCTGTTATATATGGAGTCACTTTGACCCAAAACACAGCTTTCAAGCTATATTCCAATATGTATAAGAAACATTAAGAAAACAATCCTTTGCATGTCAAAATTGTAATTTGTGCCATCCTGCAATCGGGTAAGATTTCATTTTGTCTTCCTCTTCCTCATTATATAAAAACAAACAGAGCAATTAAATAACATTGGGGAAAAAAAATTAATAATAATAATAATAATAATAATACCGTAAATGAAACAAAAAATAAAATTAAAAGTTGAAGTCTGAAAAAAAGAATGAAGTGTTGCAAACAAAACAACTTTTGAAATGAGAAACGGAAGAAAATCTGTAACAGGAACCGAAAAAAAACCTAGAGAAAATATATACCAAGACAAAGAGGGGATGTTCGGTAGCCAGGAATTGAACCGATAATGTCTGTGTATCTGATATTGCCTGGTCTAGTGTGGGAGTAGTCCACATCCCCTGGTACATCAAATACTTCTCTCATTTCTATATCGCCTCTGTGTGGAGATTCTTCATGTGAACCATGAACCTTATTTGAAAAGTAATTCCTCATAGGGCACCCATCAGGATCATGATGATATGACAATTCGTTCAAAGACTGATTAAATTCATCTTCAAACACCTTCTCATCAAAATATCTCTGATTTCCTTCTTTACCAATGTTGGCATTGATAGACAACTGACAACAACCACAAGCCGTTCTTTTTTTTCCGGTTTGTAGAACATATTTGTCATTTCCACAACATTGGGTCTGGTCGATTATTTCATAAGACATTCCATTCCTTTCCTTCTTTCTGTGTTCACAACCAACTGGGCTATTTCCTTCCATAAATAAACAAGGTGAAAGGTCACACGCATGGCAAAGATCTTCCCAGGGTGAAATCTCCTCGAAGTCTCCACCAGTAAAAAAAGAATTATACCTTTGGTTTGCTTCAGCCTGAAATGCAATCTGAGCCCTGGAACTTGATATCTGGCAATCTGCATCTCTATGACTAGATGCTACACCACAATGAGCCTCGTCAACCAAGTGACACAGTGAAAGCTGACTGTCAACCCCTATCTCAGGTGAAAGCTGACTGTCAATCCCTATCTCAGGTGAATGGATCCCTTCGTCAAAGTCAGGAAAATATTTGTGAAATACACTTCGAGTGCATTGGGAAATTTCATCTTTTATCTCTTCACCCAATTTAACTCTTTTATCAGACCGAGTCTGTTTAGCTTTTTCAATCATGTCATACTTCATCTCCTTCTCCATCACTAAGTTCTCAGGGAAATATTTACCAACCTCATATTCACAGTATTCCTCCTGTCTATCACTACCAAGCCAATTTCTTGTACACAAATCAATTTCAGGAAAAGGTACATTTCCGGGTAAAATGTTACAATTGTCTTCAATGAATTGATGTTCGACACTACTCAAATTTTGATGGGTCCCACTATTTTCTACATCAGCGGTATGTTTCAGAACATCAGCCTCACTACTTTTGATATCTGAAGAATCAAAAATAAGCTGGCTGGTCATGTTTTCCAGTCTCTCTATATTGTCTGAGTAACCTTCTGATGATGCATTCAGATCATCTTCTTCAAGAATATCCTCATCATTGTTCTCATTGCCTTTCTCATCATCCATAAACTGGCTACATTCACATTCTTTGTGGACATACCCTGAAGGGAAAATACACACCATATTACACCTTTCCCCACCACTTACAGAAAAGGTCTCATTTGAAATACTCTTGTCTGATAAAGTTAGATAACTATCATTCTCAATCTGGGACTCATCGTGACAGTCTATTTGGCAAAATGCCTCATCCAAATCTAAAGAGCTTGAAAGGTTATTCTCAATCATAATGGTCTTGTCAGAAATGAAATCACCATCCTTTCCATTCAAAAGTATTACATTTTCATACTCGACTTCCTTTTCAACAGCATCATCTACGTCGACATCAATTACAAGCTCATTATCGAGTAGATCTGTCCTCTTTTCATCTTCTTCGTCTTCTTTCTCCTCCAGCAAAACATTATCCTCTTGAGTAGTTTGGATTCCTTCAAAGTCAAATAATTTAGGTACATGTTCTATACTTTCAATATGTGCATGAAGGTAAAAGTCATCATCTTGCCCCTTCTCACTGTCAGCAATTAACTTTTCACATTTCAAATATACTTCCTGGACACCATGGGGGTGATCCAAATAATTTGTTTCAGTCTTCCATGACAGTGAAGACAATGACTCATATTCTGCACAATCTTCAGGTCTAGTATTTGAACCACGACAGCAGCAATCCATTTCTATCTTTACTTTCAAAGATACTTCACAGCAGCAAGGGGCATAATCCATTGAATCATTTTCCTCACAGCCACACACATCATTAGTTTGATTCCATGTTGTTTCCGATTGTCTGTCATTTCCCAAATAATCATCACTAGACTGACTTGTATCAACGACGACATCTGTATGGGAAACTAAAGGATGACAGTCCTCTGGGCAAAGGGCATGACCCATTGAATCATTTTCCTCAAGGCCACACACATCATTAGTTTGCTTCCATGTTGTTTCCGATTGTCTGTCATTTCCCAAATAATCATCACTAGACTGACTTGTATCAACGACGACATCTGTATGGGAAACTAAAGGATGACAGTCCTCTGGGCAAAGGGCATGATCCATTGAATCATTTTCCTCAAGTCCACACACATCATTAGTTTGCTTCATCATGACATCAATATGCTGTGTTGATTCTGGTTGTCCGTCATGAGAACTATTTCTAAAAGAATCATCGCTGGACTGACTTGTATCAATGACGACATCTGTATGGGAAACTGGAGAATGACAGTCCTCGTCGCTATCTTCCTCCTGAATCACTGCTAAGTCTGAAGAGTATGAGAGCCTATTCAAAGAGGTGTCAGGGTCGATAAAGGGTTCATAGTTCATTTCAATTGGAGCAACCTCTCTCTTTCTATCCACAATATCTACAAGACCATGAAAACAACTGGTGGTAATTTCAACGTCACTGGAAACAACGCATTTATCACTGTACATATCCTTGGAACAAAAATTGTCTGTAAAAGCCAAATCTTCTGGAGGGTTTTCTGTCACATCATCGAATATTTGAACTCTTTTTTCCAGGGGAGTTTTAAAAGTAACCGACTTTTTGGACTTTGATCTTGGGCTATTTATAAGATCAACACCTGATAACATTGGAATATGTTCTTCATCTTTGAGAACCAGTAAATCATCTGTTTCTTTTGCCTTGTCAGCTCCACATGACTCCTTGTATATTTCATTGTCACAATCTATGACATTTTCAAAATAAAAATGCTGATTTTTGGGTACATTTGACACACAAGGATTTTCTGAGAAGACAGGAATAGTGTCCTCGTTTGTTAGATCAGAAAAAAGGTCATTACTTTCTCCCTCCATCCCATCATCCCAATTACAAAACATGCCATTGCTTTCCTCGTGTGGGGTAGATTTTTCTTCTTCTGATGTAAGTTCAACCAATAGTTTTTCCTCTGGATGACTCTTGTCATAAGAAATGACATGGAAATGGGATGGAAAATAATTCAATTTTCTCCTAACACTGGCCTCACCACAAGCCAAATCATCATTTTTTAAATGTGCTAAGTACTTTGGTTCACCTCCAAAATATTTCGTAGCAGACGATTCCTCTGATGCATCCTGAGTATCAGTCGGACTGTTAGAGAAACAGAGAGAACTCAATTGAGCACTGAAATCTGATTCAGGTTCACCACTATCATCATATTCAGGCCACAATTCAGAGTTGTAATCTTTTAAGTGAACTAAGGTAGAATCGATCCCAGAGTTTTTTACAACTGTAAATTGATTTTCATGACAGACATGCGAGGGAGAAACCTTTACATCAAAGGCAATGTCATAAGACTCATCCCACATTTCCAGAACTGCTTCGTCCCTCAATGCCTTTGTCTGGCTGGTCTCTTCCAGGTTGCTCACATCGCCGTCAAAACCTTGATCTTCTCCGCTAATCAGGCTACTCTCATCAGGACCCGTAGCATCCAAGATGGAGGACTCCTTACTCATAATAGATGGATCTGAATATGATTCTATTTCCCCTTCAATATTACGATATTGGCTACAACAAGAAAGGGAGTGTATATTTTCAACTGTATCTTCAATGCTTTTGTAAACTGAATCGTCTACAGCATAGGTTTCATCCAAAAGACCTGAGGGATGTCTGTTATCATTATTATAACATGAATGACTGAATGAAATATCTTCTTCACAATTTTCATCTAAGACAGAATGGAATTTGTCACCACTCTTGGAAGTGGACTTCTGCAGATGGCATTCAAACGATGGAACTTGTTCTGGAAAAGTTTCAAATTGGTTTCCAGGCATTGACTGGCATTCCCATGTTATGTCTTTTCGAGTTTGGTAGGAGTCTTCATTTCTTTCATCTGGTTCTAAATGAGATTCACAACAACTTTCAAAGACTGAATCCACTGTTGTTTGACATCCATCACAGCTTTCAAAGACTGAATCCACTGTTGTTTGACATCCATCACAGCTTTCAAAGACTGAATCCACTGTTATTTGACATCCATCACAGCTTTCATACTGCGAGAAAACTCCAAGAGAATCAAATACTACATCATGCTTAGATAGATGATCATTGTAAGTTGTAGAGAATGACTCTGGTGTTGCACTCACTTCTTCAGATATTAGGTTCTCTGCTTGCGTGGATTCATACGAACTTTCAAAGAAATCATTTTGTCCTGACTCTGGTGTTACACTCACTTCTTCAGATATTGGGTTCTCTGCTTGCGTGGATTCATACAAACTTTCAAAGAAATCATTCTGTCCTGACTCTGGTGTTACACTCACTTCTTCAGATATTGGGTTCTCTGCTTGCGTGGATTCATACAAACTTTCAAAGAAATCATTCTGTCCTGATTCTGGTACTGCACTCGCTCCTTCAGATATTGGGTTCGGTGTTTGGGTAGATTCATTAGGACTTGCAAAGAAATCATTCTGCCCTGACTCTGGTACTGCACTCGCTCCTTCAGATATTGGGTTCGGTGTTTGGGTAGATTCATTAGGACTTGCAAAGAAATCATTCTGTCCTGAACAAGATTTCAAACAACTTTCAAAAAGTTGATCTGATGCAGCCTGACAATCTCTGCTACGTTCAAATATAGAAAACTGTGCTCCATCCCATTTGTCATCATTTTCAGGGATCAACTCTTTGTCTGGTGGACATCCATTATCAATAATAATTTCACTGTTTTGATCACCTCCTGTGTGAGAATTATCCTTACTTTCAGAGTCTAGATGACAATCACAACCAAATTCTTGGGGTATATTATGATCTGTTATAACAGGAGTTTGCAGTGGTACAAATTCTTTGGGAACACCTGTTTTCAAATCTTCTCCTGCCAAAGACTGGCCTTCGCTTCTTCCAGGTCCTGAACCCCGAACCCGCCAGACTTCATCATGATTATCAATAACAACGTCCTCGGTGGGTTTTATGTCTTTTTTAACTTCTAAGGCTTCCTTATCATCAACACTATCAAAGGCATTAGACGGATTGCACATATTACCAAAGCTCCTTATGCAGTGAGATTCATTATCATTGTTCTCATTCATCAAGTCAGTAGTCAAAGAGCCACAAGTTTTATCATCACAGGACACAACTGATGCAGTTAACAGGTCACTTTCTTGCATTGCTTTTTCATGAAATGCTGGCACTACTGAGGATTTGGGTGTGGACTGTGCTAACGGAGCTTCCACAGCATTCTCACATTCATCATCAACTGCCAAAGCCGTCTTTTCAGTCCCTTCGTGACATAACAATTTGAAATGTTCCAATCTTGATGGTCCATGGCAAGGCATGCTACAATTTTGATTAGTTCCTGCATTGTCATCAGTGTATGGGAGACAATATTCAACACATGTTATAAACACATTGGAGATGTCACTATTGTCCTTATCACCAGGCTGACAACATACATTAACTCCAAGGTCTTCAAAGACATCACTGCCCTTGCCAACAACTCCTCTTGTTATCTCTACTGATCCTTCACCCAAATCACCAAACTGATGTTGTGTCAAACCATATTCTCTTATCTTTGTGTTTGAAGACCCGTTTCTATTTTCAGACTGATATTCATAACCATTTGAGGGTTCTCTATTTTCAGCCTCTTCGTCGAATTCAAAAGTTTCTTCACTCAATTGAACAGAAGGCTGATAATCTACATCTGAAGCTGGTACACAGTCATCACTTAATCCCTTACAGCAATATAAATCATGGTCCTTGAAATGCTCGGGCCCAGTCTGTCCATCACTACTAGACCAAATATCTCCCCTAGATGTTTCATCCACTTCATCATCATTGTCTGTTAGTTTAGCATCCAAAGGAGAAGCAAGTTCATCTTCAGAAACAATGCTCTCTACAAATGAAGAGAGATGCCCTTCTACAGGGTCTGTGTCATTTCTCATAAAACTCAAATTCGGATTCAGATAAGTACTGGCCTTATTACTATTTGTCTCTACAATTTTGCTTGCACTATTTGCATTGTATATTTGACAGTGACCACTCTTTGGATATTTCCTTTCATTCTTACTAGCAGTACCACGGTCTGATGAATGGCTATCCTTGTCCCCCCTGATGCCTAAAGGTGGGAAAGAGCCATCTGACATTTTACTATTGAGCTCCAAGCTGGAATCCGGTTTTCCGTCAAGAGAATCCACTGAAGAACCAGGATCACCCAATCTGTCCTTGGTTTCCTCAGAAATAGAATCCTGTTTAGCCTCAAAATAATCAGGGTCATCAAAGATGGAGTCCTTTATTTCAAGGCTTTCCACAGGGACATTAAAGTCACTACAAGTGTTGCTCTCGTCTTCCGAGATGGAATCCCCTACTATGACTGTTGTGATTACCTCAAGTGGTGGCCTACTCCTCTTCACATCAAATCCATCTCTCACATCCCTGTTTTTCAGTAATCTTACAGTTTGATATTGCACTGTTTCAAGTCCTACCATCTGAGAAGTCTCTACAGTTGCAGCCAATTTCAACTCGGATTTATCCTCTGCAGCATTTAGAGTTAACTTTTCTTCATCAATAACAGTCTGAATAGACCTGTCATATTGTTTGTTGTTAAACCTTCCAACATTCTGATCTGTGGCATCAAAATTTAACTTTTTTTCATCAATAGAAGGCTGAATAGAGTTGTTCAGCTGTTTATTATTAAACCTTCCATTACTCTGAGGACATGTATTGAACCCAGAGAGGTCTGAGTCCAGACTCAGATCCATGACATTATCTAGAAAGCTTTGAATCTGTGACATCATCTGATACAACTTCTCTGTCTCCGGATCTTTGCCTTCTTCATTTGGAAAGCTTTCATCTATATTTTGCTTCATTGCCTCAGGTAGGTCTTTATCACTTAACGGATTCATCAACCAAAAGCTGGGGTTTTTGTTATGTTGCTCCTGCAGCTGTCTAAGACAACACATGTGAGAATTGAGCTCGTTTTGTAGTTGTTGTGATAAATGACATAGGGTGCTGGAGGCACAAACCAGAGATGAAAATGGATTTTCCTCTAAATCACTTACTCTATCTTTGACTCTCAAACCACCATGTCTAAAAGGTTGAAAGACTGACCCTTCATGAGGAATTTGAGGTGAAGATTGTTTCTGACCATTATCCTGCTTTTCGTGACAGGGCGATGGTTCTCCTTTTGCCATCCTGGTATTTATCACTGTACCATCAGAGACCATTGTGAATTCATGTGACTCAGACCCTTCCTTGTGGGATGTCTTTCCTTGAAACTGCATGCGATTCTGCAATACATTACTGGAGGAGCATGATGGCTCTTGTTTTAATGATTTCTTCATGTTAGACGGCTTTTGTCTCAATGATTTTTTGCTGTCAGACAGCTCTTGTCTTAATGAGATCTTGATGTCAGACAGTTTTCTCAGTGATTTCTTGATGTCAGACGGATTTCTTCTCATGCAATCCTGCCATACATTACTGGAGGAGCCTGATGGCTCTTGTTTTAATGATTTCTCTGCGTTTTGTTTTTGGTCTGCCTGTTGTCCTTCCTTTGAGTGAAAATCATTTTGGTTAGTTATTACTGAGATTGGTGAAGAGGTTTGCAAGTCAAAAAACTTACCCAGTCTTGTGAAAAGCTTTCTGGCTACATGAAGCAATGCCTGAGAAAGAAAAAAAAGAGAAATAATTAAATCAAATGTCAAAGATGCATTCAATCCAATTGCAAATAATGATTAACCACAAAAGACAACGGCTTAGTAGAAAGAAGAGACACACAAACAAATCATTCAACACTCATTGCAAATAAATGGAACTCTTGCCATCTCCTTACAATGATATGAATGCAATAGAAGTAAGTTCTTAGGAGCTTTTAGACCCATAGTATCAGGATCGACCAATCAGGTTTGGTAATGTGAAGCCAAACATTGATAGAGCCCAAATCTTTTTGCTCCCCTAAAGACTCAGTTGAGAACTGGTACCCAATTCTATGTAAGAGTCAAGTGAGGCAATCAGAGGGAAATTTTCTGTCCAAGAAATGGTGGGGCCAAAACTGCAAACTTAGCCCTGGAAGTCCACAGCCTCAACAGCTTAGCCATGTCACCTCCTTTTAAATGTAACAGAAGACATCAATTGCTTATATCAATGCGAAGAAAACACAACATTAAAAACAAAATATGTTTCAGCAGGTTATCTTATTTTCCAGTCATTCATCCAGTCAATTTCCACCATTAACATCTCAGGACATCCCTTCAACCTTTCTACGCAGGTCAAGTTTGTTGTTTTGTTTTGTTATCCAAGGAGTGTTGCAGCCAGCTCCATGTCCAGCATTGCTGAAGACAGTGCTGGAAAACTCTGGATCAGGTAGATAAGGCAAGCAGGTGATCAGCCCACTGTGCCCCGAACCTTGAATGGTACAATCAGTGTCACATTTTTAGGTGTTGCCCAAGTTAAGGCCATAACAATATTTACTGTTGCCTTGGTGGTAAACCCCTCAGCTATAAGAACACTGAGCAGATTTTGCCACATAAGGCATTGGTGGTAAACCCCTCAGCTATAAGGAAACGGAGCATATTTTGCCATATAAGGCCTTGGTGGTAAACCCCTCAGCTATAAGAACACTGAGCAGATTTTGCCACATAAGGCATTGGTGGTAAACCCCTCAGCTATAAGAACACTGAGCAGATTTTGCTACATAAGCAGGTCAAGTTTGCCATTTCTATAGTTACCTGTGTCTGGTTCTTGAGTTTGCGTTCATTCTGAAAGGCCAGGGTACTGGATAAAACAGTGGCTGTGTATTTAAAACACTGGATAATAGTTTCAATATCTCCATCATTAAATCTGAAAGTCAAGAAAAAATGGATATAAAAGGAGAATATAAAATACAAAACATAAAAATCCACAACAAAATGTATGTAGGATGTATCATCTATAATAAAAGGTTTCTGGTAGTTATCTACAAAACTCTGTAAATAGTAACACATTTTTATATTATCTCTCCTATAAAATTGATAAAATGTCAATTTCAGAGGTCCTGCATTCAAGGGACGATATTTATCTCACAATATCCAAATCCGACGTAACGCCCAAATTAAATAATAAGGAAAGTGGGCAAGTAATCCATACTCCAGATCATTTTCTTTATTGACCATGCACGCAAGGGCCAATAGCTCTTTGCCGGTAGCCACAGTGACGGGAACACACAGGAAGCTCTTGACTGGAACACCGACGATCTTCTCCACCCATTCCTTTCCATCCTGCCGACAAGAAAACATCAAATGGTTACAACTGACTTATGCTTCTTTTCATTGCAATCATCAACTACAGTAAAACCAAAGGAGAGTTGGCATTATAAAGAGAATAGCTTTGTAACGAAAGGTTTGAGTGAACAAAACATCCAATCCTTACCATGGTGAAAAGCAGGCGGTAAGCAACGATGGCAGCATAACAATAGCCTTTGACAAGATTTTACTTTACTTCAAAGAGTTTGGATGGATAAAGTTCTCAATTATATGATGACAATGGTACATAATTTATAAAATATCATTTTCATTAAAGATCTAGATAGAACTAATCTCTTGGAATTAAAAACTCAGTTTGTCAGCTCTTAGAAGGCATAGAGTGGGGCAGTTATAGAAGTGACAAAGAGAGAGAGAGAGAGAGAGAGAGAGAGAGAGAGAGAGAGAGAGAGAGAGAGAGAGAGAGAGAGAGAGAGAG
>JARBEQ010023727.1:0-15776 GCA_030265355.1 Tritonia tetraquetra | reverse complement strand
GAGAGAGAGAGAGAGAGAGAGAGAGAGAGAGAGAGAGAGAGAGAGAGACAGAGAGAGAGACAGACAGACAGACAGACGTGTGCTCAAAAGCAATGAAAAAGATAGAAATCCATGTAACCAACACCAAATGAAAAGATGCAAAGAAGTTTCTCAAATTTATTGTATTCATCAATGAAACAAGAAAGTCAACAAGAGGGTGTGATAATGAACTAAAAACAGGAATCATGGGATGTTATCAAAGCTGTGGCTTGGTCTCTATCTATACATAGACATACATATGTAACAACACAGCCACAGGTAGGAAAGAAATTTCTCTCAACTATTTTCCTCTTCTTCAAATCAAAATAATACATAATTACAAAACAAGAAAGAAACAAAAACTTTCTAGAAACTGTTCTATATGTCAAAAACACTAAAATCATTATTATATAATTGGAATAACATAGGCCTAATCCTTTCTAAGGATTTTTTTAAAAGTTGAAGTTTTGAATCAACAAGGCCAACGTCGTAAAACTGAGAAAATCAGAACGTCATAGCCAGGATTTGAACCCAGGACCTTTTACATGCAAAGTAAAATGCATTACCACTGTGTTACGACATTCCTATTGAACACTATCCACTAAGCTATAGTACAGTGGCAGCGGCTGCCCTTCCCTTTTTCTGTGACTTTTAGTTGTGACCTTCTTTAAAGCGAATTGTTGTTTGACTATTCGATATTCAGCTATCCGTTTGCAAATAAAAACTCAAATTCAAGACAGGAAACAATTTAAGAAAGGTTGAGTCTTTATCCTTTTGTCTAATCAGACATCATCATACCAGATAGACATTAGTAAAGAATTTTGAGACAGACCAATGTTTATATCTCCCAAGTCATTTCATTGCACTAAACTAACATGAGTATATTGTGAATATTTCCTAACACTAACACTGACACTCTTGAACATGATTTGTGTGTTTGTTTGATCGAACCCTGTTAATACTGGAAAGCAGTTTAGGAGCCAAATTCAGCACACACGATGAACAAAAATGCAGGCACCCTGACCACCACACGTGGTTGAACACAGAGCTGGAAAAAATATGGATCAAAGAATTTCAGACAAGCAAGTGATCAGCCAACTGTATCCATTACTAGTGATTGACACCATGAGCAGTATCAATGAGAAACAGTGGCTATTGATATAGACTGGGAGATTTGGCTTCTTTGGTCTTGAATAATATGCTTTTTTTCAAAATGTTAGTTTAGGATTGGATCTGAAACGAATATTACTCAAATTGTTTGAAATGATTATTGCTACTGAAGTCTTTCCATACTTGCCCCAAAATTCCCCAACCCCTTCAAAGATACCAGAGCGCACGAAGCAAGCAACTAAAACCGGCCATATAGAGCGGCCGCTGATGCCCTTGACTTGTCCACTGGTTATGCTTACTATAAATTGTGTCATATGAATATCATAATGCACATTACCCCAAAGTAAAATTATAAACCACTGCCTGAGACTGAGACAGATCTAAGAATCAGTTGGACAAATAAAATCAGGAATAGAATAAAGTCACCTGGGAAAAAGTAAAACAAGCACCCGCCATAGAAGATGAAACCAAAAAGAGAAAAGTGTTAATGCTAGATTAGCCGCACCAAACATTACAGAACAAACATTGAAGCAAATCCTCAGGAACACAGAAGAAAAATAAAATTGCTGGAAGAGAAATGTGAACCTGGAAATAATGATTCACACACGGAATGCAGGAACTTTCCAGCACAGAAGGAGATGGAAATCATTTACTTGTAGTTTGGCAGGAGTGGTACTTGTCGATGGAATTTGGCTATTTTTCTTAACAAAAAAATGTTTGTCAATGATTAATAACAGAAAATTTCACCTGGTATTTACCAGAGTAGCAAAAAAGTAATTGAAAGCTTTTTAAAAATAATGAGTAAAAATGGAAAATTTCTCCTCACACTGACAACTCATCACTAGGGGAGATGGCCCCAGTGTCTGACACTTTTTTCATTGCCCCAATGTCAGACACTTCTTAAAGCTTTGCAGGAATATGAATTTTTTTTACTAAAAATAGGGACAATGCAAAACATCTGTTTTGTTAAATTGATTGTATTTTCTAATCCTGATCTTTTGCATTGTCGCTATTTTGAGTAAAAAAACGAATTTTCCTGCTCGGCTTTGAGAATGTCTGACATTGGGGCCATCTCCCCAACTGTTTAGGGGAAAATAAAATGCACAATGATGATTTTGTATGACTGGTACAATTTTTAAATTATGAAAATCAAATCTCATCTACACTTTCAGCATAAAATGAAAAACAGTGCGGGAAAAAGAAAAAAACTTCCCAATAAAAACAGTAATACAAGGACACAGAATGACCCGGGTATTACCCTTCTTCAGCAAGACACTAATTTGTCAAGAATAAAAACATGAAGTTCATTAGAAGTGTTCCAACTAAAGGAGTTGGAAAAGATGTGTGAATGCTCCAACCCTTCTAGTTGGAACGTTCCGTGCAACTTCTCTAATGAACACAATGTTTTTATTCTTGACAACTTTGCACTAAACCTACATAAATTTGATTTTATAATATTTTTCATTGATATCTCTTTCTGCATTTTAGTGTTTAGGTTTTGTTATTTGTTTGTATTTTTTGTTTACATTTTGAAGAAGGGTAATACCCGAAATATTTTGTGTTCTGGTATTGTTGTTTTTATTGGAAGTTGTTTCTATTTTTCTGCAGTTTTAGACTTTGAATGAAAACTTCTGGCAGCTATCATCAGTTTAAAATGAAAGGGGAATATTAATTGACAGCAACCAACAGATAACTACAGAGATTGTTAATGTACACATTTGTATCCTAGACATCCTTGAGATCATTGGAGGTTGGACTTGGTGGCAGCTTTCCTTGCTTTGGCTACATAGGCATCAACCAAAGATCGAATCTTGTCCTGTTGGACAACTGTCTCTTTAGAACCACAGACCTGGAGGTAGAAGAGGAAGAGTAAAATTACCAAGTTAACACATGAATACATTACACTATAATGGACTGATGGACATGAATACATTATGCTACAATGGACTGATGGACAGTGCCATATCATGTTATCATACCTTCTGGTATTATTACAGTTCTAACCAGCTATTTAACGATCTTGACTATGAGACGTTAATTATTATAAACTAATTAAGATCATAACGGATGTCAGGAAATGTTTTAATCATCTGTATAGGTCTATTATACGCTTTTTTGTAAGCAAGCTTCCTGATATTAGATCAGATAGGAAATGGTGGTGTCTCTTGACCAGTTGACAGAGATAGGGCCTCGGCCTAAATGGGTAAACATAGCGTGACCAAGTGTTTATTATTAGAGAATATTCTCTATCCTTTAAATGTAATAATTTAATTTGGAGGGTCCTTCAGAGTTCAAGGGATATAACTCCTACAAAAGACACAGCAGCCTGATTCATGCATGACAAATGGTTCCCTTTCAGGAAATACATAAAAACATGTGCTGGTAATACTATCATAATATAATGGCTGCTGAAAGGAACACTTACCTTTTCCACACATTTCTTAAAGATGTCTTTGTACACATCTTTACTGATCTTCCTGTTACTCCAGGCGGGGCGAAGGGCTGATCTCACAGCGTCTTCAACCAGTTGCTTGAAACGCTTTTTCACCTGAACAGAAGTAAAATAGAAGATAGGATTTAAATGAGCCTAAAGAGACAATCAGGAGAGAGAGAGAGAGAGAGAGAGAGAGAGAGAGAGAGAGAGAGAGAGAGGGGGGAATGGATAAGAGTAGTAGCAGTGGTAGTAGTAGTATTAAGAATATCCGTGTATTGCTCCTTGCTAAATAAAGAAGTGCTATAAAACTTATAAAACTTATAAATGCAAAGTTAAATCGATAATAAAAGAACCTAAAAAGATTGTGGACATAACCTGTGATTCAAATGGCCACAAATAAAAAGACTGGCTAAAATCAGTGATGCAAATAATAATATAAACTACTGAATTGTGTTCACGATGTGTGCAAGTGAAATGTTCACATGTAGATGATGGTAGGGTCTGTATTCTGGCTACACACTTAAACAAAAACAAAGGTGAAATAAAAAAAAAGTGGCATTGTTTTGGTTTCAATGAAATGGAACAATTACAATTATCTCAAACTACTGAATTTTCCAAAACTTAATATGCAAAAGGCATTAAAGAAAAAAATGCCCTCTCTTCAAACAAAATGACATAGATATGCGTTTACCTAATAGACTCTCCAGGCTTTAACAGAAATTTTTGGCGAGTTTTAAAAAATTGTATTAGACTAGAATGAGATCCTGCAAATTTGTGCTGTAAACTGTATAAAAATTTACAGATAAAATCATTTTCCCTCCAAGTTTTTATTCCAGCAGCATGGACACCCAGTGTTGCTTAGAGTCATCAGAGACATGATGTTTATGCTAGTGTCTTATTATTGTATACCACTGTCAATGTACGAAACATGCCTAGGAGAAGTATTATTGACTGACTATTCCTCTCCCACAAGTAGTCACAGTGACAGTATTAAATATTAGACTTAACTCACTCAAGGCTGGACCCGAAAAACATTAGCTACGATGGAGACTGGAAATTTTACGATAAATTGAAAAAATATCACCGAAATTAAAAAATATCTTCATGGCCTTTTCACACAAAAAAAAATTAAAACAATGCACATTATGAGACAATTATCAACCTTAAAACTATTTGTTTCAAAGATTAAAAAAAAAAGATTTTTGGAATTTTGATGTTTCCGAAATTTTTTGGAAGTAGACGTATTCATAAAAAATACACTTTAATGAATAAAACATGTTTTTTTACTTAGACATTCTTAGTGCTTTATGTTTCTATCTAAAAATATCACTTAATCACTTGCCGGCCTTTATAAAAAATTTTATCCTCACAATAATGACTTTTCCAGGTCCAAGAATTCGAGAGTACATGGCCCCTGGCTATTTGTGGTAAGAAACAATAGTGAGGAGAGAGAAAAAGAAAGAGAGGAAAGAGAGAGAAACATGAGGAAGAAGAAAGAGAGACATAGAGACAGACGTATGGAGATATGATCAATTTTAGAAAACACATCATTTTCAGCATCACATTCTTTAAAAGTAGGCTACATATCGTCACTTTCTAAATGCACAAGTGACATTTTTCATGTTCTTCATGTTGTGATGTAAATGTACATTTTTAGACTAGACCATTCGAAATTTGAGGTTGGAAAACTTGAGTGGTTAGATCACAACACAAAATTACAGATTTTGATTAGATGACACATTTCCCATTCAAACCAGGATATTTTGATTAGATGACACATTTCCCATTCAAATGACACATTTCCCATTCAAACCAGGACATTTTGATTAGATGACACATTTCCCATTCAAACCAGGATATTTTGATTAGATGACACATTTCCCATTCAAACCAGGAGATTTTGATGATGACACATTTCACATTCAAACCAGGATATTTTGATTAGATGACACATTTCCCATTGAAACCAGGATATTTTGATTAGATGACACATTTCCCATTCAAACCAGGATATTTTGATTAGATGACACACTTCCCATTCAAACCAGGATATTTTGATCAGATGACACATAATTTCCCATTCAAACCAGGACATTTTCATTTTTCAAATGATAAGGCCTCTTTTGGTAGAAAAGTAATTCACAATAATTGTAACTTTATAATCTAACAGCAACAAATATAAATAATGGATAGCACCCACTTTATTTTTCAATTTTCATGTTCCACCCCTGAACAATAATAATTAATTCCCTACAAGGTCGCCTCCCATGTACCACCGGCCACACACTCGTCTACACACTCCCCTTAACACAGCATTCAATGGCCTCATTCACCCTCCGTTCTTACTTGATTTACCTCGTCCAACATAATGTTCGATGCCAGTCTGTCCGATGTAGCCACACCTCGAATGGCAGGAGGTGATACACGGTAAGATGTCCTTAATGACCCCCGACTTGTATCGGTATCAGAACTGACCTTCCCGTACCTATTTCCTGTTTCCGTTGCGGTCACATGAGAAGACCGCATTGCCGGTTTGGTAGAGGCCACATGTGATGACAAGGTCCCAGCATGTGACAGATGGGAAGACATTGCAGTATGGGAGGATGCCATTCTACTAGAAGCAAACCCATAGGCAGTTGTCATAGATGTAGAGTCATGGATTACGGAGACATGTCTGTTTACTGTGGTGGTCGGGGGATAGGCCTGATGATGGGCTGTTGGTGGTTTGGATACAACAGTTTGAAATGGCTGGCTTGATGAGTAGGGGTGACCTTGAGAAGATGGATGACGAGGAAGATGAGTTTGGGACACCGTTGTGGAGGTGGTAGTATAGGGAGTCGGATTTCTCAGATGATGTCCATACATGTATTGGGTGTGTGGATGAGATAGGCCAGCTGAGGTAGGATGCCTTTGGGGAGCTGGCATAGTTGGATGGCTTATAGTTGTGGATTGTGATCGGGGATAGATGGGAGTGTGGTGAGTTGGTGCTGTATGTCTTGGACGGTATGGGGGAGTGGGTTGGGGAGGATGAGAGGATATTTTGTGGTGATAAGCTTGGGGATTGGGGAATCTTGAGGTTGATGCTGCTGCTGAGGGATGGGGTGGTTGTGTTACTGATGGATAGTGTGGTTGTGGTACTGATGGATGCTGTGGTTGTGGTACTGATGGATGGTGTGGTTGTGGTACTGAGGGATGATGTGGTTGTGATACTGATGGATGGTGTGGTTGTGGTATTGATGGATGGTGTGGTTGTGGTATTGAGGGATGGTGTGTTACTGATGGATGGTGTGGTTGTGGTACTGAGGCATGGTGTGGTTGTGGTACTGAGGGATGGTGTGGTTGTAGTACTGAGGCATGGTGTGGTTGTACTGATGGATGGTGTGGTTGTGGTACTGAGGGATGGTGTGATTGTGGTACTGATGGATGGTGTGGTTGTGGTACTGAGGGATGGTGTGATTGTGGTACTGATGGATGGTGTGGTTGTGGTACTGATGGATGGTGTGGTTGTGGTACTGATGGATGGTGTGGTTGTGGTGCTGATGGATGGTGTGGTTGTGGTACTGATGGATGGTGTTGTGATGGATATGGCTGTCTATAGACGTATTGAGGATGATTTGGGTGATATTCACAGCATGGAGGGATGGAGTTAGGGGGGTTTGGATGATGAGTGTTGTGGTTGGAGGGTGATGAAGAGGGGTAAGGGTGGGGGTGAGGAGGGTGGGTCTGATTGTAATGAGGGTACATGGGATATCTTGGAGGTTGATTGTGGACTGGGGGAGGGGGAGGTCCTGCATGTGAAGGACCATCAGGGTGTATGTGGGAGTAACTCACACCTTGAGGGTGGGCAGGATACCCTTGGTTTGGTGAGTGGGAAGGGGCTGAAGGAGGAGGGGGGATGGAGGGGTAAGATGATGGAGTATTGGAGTGATGTAGGGAGGGGTAGACATCGCTGCTTTTAGGATGGTTGACATGAGGATTGCTCTGACTGCTGCTGTGGCTAGTCAAATTTCTTTGGTTCTCGGATGGACAGAAGGAATCAATTTCTCTTGAGTCCTGGTTCTCCGTACTCAGAATTCCCTCTTCTCTGGGAAATGACTTGTCAGTGTTTGATAGAGGAGGAGGAGGAGGAGGGGGAGGGGGTGATGTAGGATGTAAGGGAGAGCCTGTCTGACTGCTGTTACCACTGTCCACTTCCTCTTCCTCAGTTCCATTCCCATCCACATCATCACTGTCACTACTACTACTGCTACTTTCCTCACCACTAGAGTCTTCATTTGTGTCTACACTTGTTCCACCTCCTGATCTCTGTTTTCGCCATTCAGACCTTACTTTCATCACCGACAATCTCCTTTTATCTTTTCTATGTCTTTTTCGTGATGCTTCGTCTCTGGACAAATCCTCATCATGCGATGCCACACTCTGGCTCCTGGTTCGTTTACTCGCAACCTTGGTTTTCTCATTTTCTCGTTCGTGGCCCATTTCCTGTCTCTCTCTAGTTTCCATAGACCTTGGCCTAGATTTGTATCCTTCGACAAATTCATGCCTTGTTCTACTTTGAAAACTTTTCCTCCTTCCTCCAAACTCCTCACTCCTCTCATTGTTTGCACGCCCCTCTAATACATGGCTATCACTCACAGGTTCATTGCTGCGTCTGCCATCAATAACTGAATCATTAAATTCATGGTTTTCATACCTCGGATGTCCAGAGCCTCTGGAATATTTCCCACCACCTCTTCTCATACCTCTCCCTTGACCTCTCCTCGAGACCCGAGTATTCTGCCGTTCGGGTATTGCAACACCAAATCTGGCAACCGCATCTCCCAAAAAATCCTGAATACTTATCTTATGTGTGGAGAGCTCTTTCTCTTTTCTCTCCTCTTCCAACAACTTGGCTTTTAATTTGTCCTTCTCCTCTTCTTTCACTCTACGCCTGTCTTCTCTCCTCTGGGCAGCTTCTCTCTTTCTATCAAATTCATTTGTGACAAGGCTGTTGAGAAATTTTCCAATAAGAAAAGAGCCATTGGATGGTTTATAGGGATCGAATTCCTCTTCACTGTCATCACTCTCCTCTTCATCAGATTCCTCCTCCACCTCACCCAGATTCTCTTCCTCTTCATCTTTTGCTTCCTTTGGGTCTTTATCCGTTTCCTTTTCATCTCTTTTCACATTTTGCCTCTCATCATTAACTGGTGAACACGACTCCCCTGGGATTTCATCTATGTTCTGGTCTCTACCCAAGATTTGAGATTCTCTTACATTCAAATTGCTCTGATTCTTGTTTTGTTTTCCTCCCTGAGAAAAAAAATTCCTGCTGTTCAACTCAGCATCTGTTTCTACTTCATTTACAACACCTTCCTCATCATCATCGTCCACTATTTCCCCCTCTTCTTGATCATCTGACATTTGAGTAATATCTCTCTCTTTCTCATTTCCATCATCATCATCATCATCACTGCAGATTTCTCCCTCCTCTTCTGCACTATCCGACACCTCTCCTACCTCTTTATCATTAAAACACTCAGAGCCAAAGACACCATTTTGTTCATCTAGCCTCTCAGCTCCCACTGGCATTTCACCATCTCCCCATTGAATACCAGCATGTGGAATCTTGGTTTCTTGACAATTTTTTCCTTTCACTTCCCCATCCCTTATGTCACTGCTACAACTACTTCCCTCTATCTCTCCTTCTTCCTCATGACTGGATAGCCTGTCAAATTCCTCCTTTTTTAATGTATCCATTTTTTTCACAAAAGGTTCTTTGTCAAGTTTGAATGAACTTTCAGGGTCTTCTTTGATCACTCCTTTGTAGAGAGCATTCAATTGTTTTTCTTTCTCCAAAATCATGTCTTGAAAGGGATGACATTGAGACTCGGTTGTGTTTATTACTTGAAGTGGCAAAGATGGCAGAACATTTTTCTCTAACCCGTGCTGGTCATTTATGAAAGATAACCCATGATTTTTATCACTGGTGTCCTCATGAAATGGTGATCTGGAAACATCATTGGACATAGAAAATGTTTCTTTCAGACCGATTGTTTGATGGCCAGACACGCTACAACATAATGCTAAATCCTGCTCCTCATTTTTCAAACCAATAGTGTTTTCACAAACCGATACAGGCTCATTGCTGCCATCCTTGTCAATCAAATCCCATTGGCCATTTGTAACAGGTTGATTTTTTCCATCAAGCGTTGACTCACACGTTTTGCTGGTTTCCTGCAGATCGTCATGGCTGGACACCAACTTGTGACCATCATTTGATATACTGGACACCAACTTGTGACCATCATTTGATACGAAGGACTGGTGACTGTAGGGAGACGCAACAGTTACATTGTCTGCTTGCGCCTGATGAACCCCTGTGGAATGTCTACAGTCTACAACATCCAAACCTCTAGCACAACATCCATCACTACCGGAAGAAATCATCCCATCCGCTTCCTCAATATCATCACTATTATCATTATTGTTCTCCTCCCTCTCAGTCTTCTCACATTCATCACCAATCATTACCTTGTCGTGTCTCCTCGTCCGTTCCTCTCCCTTACGTTCCTTCCTTGTTGAGCGGCTCGAAGTAGAAGCTTCCTCATCCTTATCCCCTTCTTCCCCGTGCTGTGTATTTTCTATTTCATCCATACATTGCAACAACTCCTCATCAGACTTTGGGTCGACGTCGGATAGATGATCATCATCATCCAAAGCCGCCCATGTTGTAGGTGCTGTATCCACATGGAAAGAATTGTTATCCAAAATGGAATTATCTGTAGAGTTTGCAAACACAATGTCTTCGTTGTCCCATTGTGATAAATGGTGGGTATCTTTTCTGACCACATTGCTGCTGTCAACTGTGGTTGTGGATGAAGAACGGTGTTTGCTGTGGCTGGTGCCATTGGAAATGTTTGTACCAGATTGTGAAGAAGATGAGAGATTGGTGATGTTTTCAGTGATATTTCTGTCGCCCCCTATAATATTGCTGCTACTACTGCTTTTGTTAACACTTTCCCCACTGCTGTTTTTGGCTTGAGATGACTTTTTGGAAGAGGACAGATTTGTACTTGAATTGGCCGCGCTCAGTGAACCTGTCCAGGAAAAAATAAAAAATAGTTGGTTAAATTCCGCTACAGAAAATAGAGTGAAAAACTATAAGTCATCAAATCCAATAAGATGGATGATCAATACTCTATCTAAAAAAACAAAAGATTGCTATAAGAATAAGAACTGGTATGTTGGGTTATTTTTATAGGGGAAAAAAAATGCCAAAATAAAGGTTAACCCCACCCCCCCCCCCCCCCCCCACACACACAAAGAAACAAACTAGCTCACCATCTCTATTTATAGTAACATGCTGACTACTCTTGGTCAGCAACTCCTGGTTTTGTAGTATTGACCCTAAAAGGTCAAAAGCTGCCGGAGCATTCTGAGAAGATGCTGGAACAGCTGGTGGTTCTGTCACTACAATTTTTCTGAAAGGGGAAAAACAAATATCAGAGGACAATTTTTATAACAAGACAAAATAGAAAAAATAAAAGAATTCTAAACTGCAGGGGTGTCAGTGAGAAAAGTTGAAAACCCTGGAACTTTGCCAGAAAACTACCTAAAACAGAATACTCCATAAAGCCAACCCTCCCCAAACCTAAAAAATAACTAGTCTCAGCACTACCGTGCCCAGGATAATCCAAAATAATTTTACAATTTAGTGTAATGGACGCTCTCTCTCACTCTCTCATCACTTGCAATGAGTATGCTCGTGTGCATGCGAGAGCATGATCGAAGTATAAATCAAACTAGACTCTCGTCTTGTTTTCATAATTCCTCCTGCTAAAAAGTAGTAAGAGTGCCTCTCATTTCGTTTCACGCAGCGGTCACATAATAAAGTAGTATTCAGGCCGTTAACCCTACCTAGTGTAAATGTTTGTTGTTTGTTTTTTGCTGTGTTAGGGCTCTATCGACACAGGTAGGTCATTTCAGCACCCGTGTTTCAATTGGCAAAGGGATAATAAGGTTCAATCAAACAAACAAGATATCTGGTTATGTAGTCACATGTGTATTATGTTTGTAAGGCTGGCACACATTTAAGTATCCGAGGAATGACTGCATGGATTTTTTATGCTTCCACTTCCATGGTTCTTCCCTGCCAATAGAGGGACCAAATGCAGATTTGTTAATGCTTCCACAGGCAGAAATCCTAGGTTCTTCCTTTCATATAAAATGAACTTGAAAATACTAAAAATGATAGTTTCTATTTTTTAGTAAGACAATATTGATTCTATGATATATCTGCTTTCCACATTGACACAATGAGGCATCGTACAATGCAAGGTATGTTACTATCATTCAAAATGTCAAAACATTTGTACAGATATCTATTTCACATTGCAGTGTTAATAATAAAAAAGCTTTTACTTTGTAAATGAAACAAATTATAGGACTTCTCAATGACAAGAAATTATAAAATCAGAAAAATTTGTTAACACTGACATCCATGTAAAACAACTTTCCAATTTGGTTTTGTCTGCTTTTAATAAGAGAAGAACACGGCCATTACCATATCCTGTGGTGGAAATGACAAAAAGAAAGGTTGAATTAAATCATTGAGAAATAAGGAGACCTCAACAGTTACTCCTTCAACCAAACACCAAGCATATTTGTAATCATTTCACTCACCTTTTGGTGGGAAAGAGAGGCAAAGGCACGTGGGACATCTTGGCAGATGATGAGAGGAGGGACTTGGCCAGAATGGCAGGACGACTGACAATCTCTCTCTCTTCTCCTTCTTGGCTGGATGGTGGGAAAGACACAGTAATAATAATTCTTTCTTTATTAATAACCTCTAGTACCTTTCGGTGTAAGGTTTATGCGTGATACACAAACTTGTGACATCCTCTTTGCCTCTACAAGCCTAGATCCTCTCTTTTTAAAAATCATTTCTGAAACTGCATCCTGCCACATTATCTTTGGTCTACCTCTAGGTAGATTTTCTTGCTGTTTACATTCTAGTATTTGTTTAGGAATTCTGCCATCTTTCATTCTGTTCAGGTGTCCAAACCATCTTAATTGAACAATCCGACGCTCAGCAAATTCTGCTTCGCAATGATAGGAAGAGCCGACATCGAAGGATCAAAAAGCGACGTCGCTATGAACGCTTGGCCGCCACAAGCCAGTTGTCCCTGTGGTAACTTTTCTGACACCTCTCGCTTGAAACTCCCAAAGTCGAAAGGATCGATATGCCGCGCTTTCCCGGTCCATAATCGTACTGAAAATCGAGATCGAGCAAGATTTTGCCCTTTTGCTCCACGCAGGGTTTCCGTCCCCGCCAAGCTCGCCTTGGGACACCTGCGTTACCTTTTGACAGATGTACCACCCCAGTCAAACTCCCCGCCCGGCTCTGTCCTTGGCCACCCTGTGTCGCGTCGTTCACAGGTCCTGCCCGAGACGCGCAGGGGGTGACATTTCCAGACTTTCAGTTTTGACTTCCTCCCTAATCCTAGTATTTCAATTCTATCTCTCTTTGTTTTGCCTGTTGATCGTCTTAGGAATTTCATTATTGTTGGTTGTAGTTTGCTTTTATCTCTACTGAAAAAAGTCGGCCAATAAATTGGTTAAAAATTGACATGTTTGTTTTTATTGCTTCTACCAAATTGTTATTGACATCATGACAGTTTATCCTCTACTCCATTTCTGAGCCTATTTTTTAGGATCCTAGCATACATTGTTTGTTCCTAGTGCACTTAGTAAAGATATTCCTCTATAGTTTTCACATTGCAATGTGGATTCACTTTTATAAATAGGGATTATTGTGCTCATTTTCCAATCTTCTGGTACCAGTTTAGTTTTATAAGCTGCCTGGCATAGTGTAAGTAATACTTTATCTGCTTCTACATTTTGGTTAACTATCATTTCTGGGTAAATTCCATCTGCACTTGGGGCTTTCCCGACTTTTGTTTTCTTCTTTGCACTTATACGTTCTGCCATTGTTATTTCTCCTTCATTATTAGTACTACCATTTTCACTTGGACTGTTATCATTATTTAGGCAGTTTTTCTATGTAATAATAATAATAATAATAATAATAATAATAACCAGCTCCAAAACAGACATGTTATTCTGCAGATCCTGGGTTTTTTTTCTTTATTCGGCCACAAACAAGCACATTAACTCTTTATGACGGTTATTCTTTTCACGTTTTGCGGGAATCTATTTTGTGTTCGAGCACAAGGGTTACGTAATTACGGCATAATATAACTTTAAATTGTGTCTCTATTTTCTATCAAAACCCTATCTTATTCAACATCAAATTAAAGATAATTGGATGTAGTTTAACATGCACTGAATGGCTTATACAGATTAATAACACGAAAGACAAAATTGAAGGGTGAACATGTAAAGAGGAAGCATGATTTGCAAAATAAATTCACCAACAAGTTTTTCTCACCTCAAAAAAATCAATTAGCAGTTAAGTTAGACAACATTTCATCTATCTTGTTAACATATCCGTACTGAACCCATGACAGGAAAATATTAAGTTCCTATTCTAAAAATTGAGTTTGCTATGCCCATTGTGTGAATGTAAGCAAGGCGTAAAATGCTATCATTATTTTACTATTAGATTTACAGTTGAAATCCTGCATGTTGCTCTAAATATTCACTAAAAACAAAAAAAATCAACTCTTGTTACGAAAGTAATATGCTTTCCGGAAATAGAAATACCAAAATAAAGTAAAAGGCAAAGCTTAAGACTAGTTTTTGAATTGGTGACATGAAGTTTTACCGGACGATGTCACCGTCCAAACCGCCATAAAGAAACATTTTCTAATAATATCTACTTACTCAGCAAAGTGATAGAGCTCATCTTTATTTCCCAAAATGGATAATGACGAAGGTAAACTATTCTCTAATCTACCACCACCAACACCACCACTACCAGTAGCACCAGATGGTGTCTTCTGTAGAGGAATAGACCAGCCCATGGGAGGTTTGGATAGGCCTAGCCGGTCCGCAATACGACCTTTGACACTTGATGGGGCAGGCATGGCTGGAGTCTGTAGGGCACACACAAACCACAACAATTTGATGAACTCTTTGATTACCTGAATCATTATGGGTTATGACCCAAATAAATTTAAGTGCTAAATTATCAAGGCGACTGGACGTGAAAAAGAAGTTTAAACAGCTTTTTCCAGAATAAAGTGATCATGATTTGAGACTCAATCACTAAGAAGGTTGCAAGTCGCATCAAAGAAATTATAGAAGTCCGCTTCCTGTAAGATTGAAAATGTGGTTTTGTTTACACCACTTTAACCAAAAAGTGAAGAGATGGGTTTATGGCTGGACTTTCAGGCATTCTTCCAGGCAACACCTTGAAAACTCATCACAATTATGATTCTCATTCTACGCACTAGAAACTAACCCTCAAAGTTTGCCTCCTCACTTCAATGATCTAGGGCAATGACTGTCCCTTTTAAAAAATAATCAAATAAAAACGGAAATACAATCCTCTTTAGTTCCCATCACGGCAAAGAGGGGTCATTGACATGTTAAGACTCACAGGTGGATATAAACATCTGGATCAACCCACTGTATGACAGGTTTCCATCAATTCACTATTCAATTTTGCCCCGTCATCAGTCAATAACTTTTTACGCTATTGAGAATTAAGATTTGTAGAATATAATCAAGCATTCTCACCACTGCCTGGTACTTTTTAGTCCTAGCATTTTTCTTCCCCTTTCCTTTCCCTTTCTTAGTTGTTTTTCTCTTTTTCCTCCTTTTCTTTTTGCCAGTGGACGATGATAATGTGGTTGTCTTTCGCTTTTTCCGTTTTAGAGAAGCCCTTTTTCTACTAGTCCGTTTCCTCTTGATCCCTCGAGTAGCACTGGTCCTCCTTTGGGCAGTGGTCGCACGGGACGAGGTTGACGATGATGGACCTGGATCTGTTGTGGAATACGAAGCTTCCTTTTCCTGGAACAAAGATAGATAATGAATGGGATTGTTGTGAAATCGCTCAGTTTAAACCACATGCTTTTCAATTGATAAGGGTGTTTATTATAGTATATAATTCATTTTTTCATTCAAAGAAAACATTGTGAAGGTCACTATTGAATGTATTCATATAAGTCATACGCCTAACGTAGCAGGATCTGCTCAGTTTCCTTATAGCTGAGGGGTTTACCACCAAGGCAACAGTAAATAGTGTTATGGCCAAAACTTGGGCAAC
>JARBEQ010023396.1:0-15783 GCA_030265355.1 Tritonia tetraquetra | reverse complement strand
GAGAGAGAGAGAGAGAGAGAGAGAGAAACGAAATACCGATGACAGACAAGTACTTCATTCCAAGGCCTTCACTCGGAATTCGTCTTGCACAAGGCTTAAAGCACTTTGCAAACTTTTACTGTGTTTTCATATTCAAGCACAAAAGCAACATACCTCGCCGATGATTATATCTACGTCATCCAAATGAGAATTTAGGGCCGTTGACCTGTTGTTGGTCTGCCCATTTGCATTCACTCCTTGAAATAAAATGGGACTGTTCCACCCCTCATTGCTGGTTGCCTCATCATCATCCTCGTGGTCACTTGCAACTGGACTGTAGAACCCATCGGATCGCAGGTCGGAGAATGACCCGGCAGCACTCATAGTAACAGCTCAATCACGTGATTTTAGTGAGTAGTGAGTCCTTTGACACGGAAATGACTTGAGTAGCACTAACTGCCTTTACGTGACAACAGACACGTACCCGTTATCCATACACCTGATTAGGGGAGATATCGATCTATGTGTCAAATCAATCGATCAGATAGTTTATCGACGATTATTTGGATTTACCTGTTTTGGAATAAAGAATAAAGCGAAAGAAAATCGTTACGGTGTGACACAATGAAATAACGCTAGAGGATGATTTAGCAATGGTAATGACAAATTATGGCATCGATAAAAGCAGTGGTAGGTAGTTCAGTTGTCAGAGCGTGTGATCCTCGATCTCTGGCGACTCATAGCGGATAACTCAATAGGTAGATAGAACATATTAGCCACAAAGGAATTTTCTCATCTATGGATATTTTTCTGGCATTTTCACAGATTTCTGCTTTCATTGATACCATTTCGCAAGATTAGCAGTGTTGTTAGTGTTTATTTTAATGTCAACTTACTTAGAGTCGGATATAGTGAATTCGGTTCTACTACATTTCCGGTTATAGTGATTTTTAAAGAAAAAAAAACTCGGATTTTTTCTATATATTTCAACCGGTTAAAGTGAATCACGACTGCTTTGAATTTTAAAAATTTCGTGAGATGTGACCAAAATCAGAAAATACTACTAAACAAAAATAACATAACAAAGAATAAGATTGACAGTACAACGTCCGTAAGAGACCCGGTGTTAACACAATAAAGATCATTTTAAATAATAGGATTGCAATTGCCATAATATAATAAAATGAGAAAAAACCCCCACCGAAACATTGTAATGCAGTCAATGGTGGTCCCAAGCCCGCATAGAAATGCAGAGGTCAACGTAGTCGATCGATAATAATATGTTCAAAATATCAAATTCGGTTATAGTGAAAACCCGGTTATAGTGAAATTTGTGCTTGTTCCCACACGATTCACTATAACCAGCCGACTGTACTAAGATAAGTTAAAGAAAGAAAATTACCTGATAGAGAATCTACTCCGCTATTTATTGGGACTACATGAACCCTTTCAAAGCGCAGGGGGAAACCACTCACGCATATCCAGTATTTGCACATATCGGGTATAAGTAAGAGCTTACCAAATACTTTCTTGTTCTCAATATCGAGGTGCAGCCACTTTAGTAATAATGTTTTGTTTATCATAGTTTTATGCTTAAAACATAAAGTTGCCAATAAAGGACGATGGACACGATGGTCTGGGAGTCCATCATTCAGTGCTTGGGTGTCGTGTGCATCAATTAAGGTAGAATACGGAACTGACCATAACACTTCATTGTGCTATTGAAAAGGGGTCTCGATGAAACAAGCAAGTTTCAAAAGCTGGACCTCCTTATTCAATGTCCGTCTCCGGTAGGGCACAGCAACTAAACGATCTCCTGGCTAAAGCATTGAAAACTCGGGTCCCGAAAGTAGACAATCTACAGGGATTCAAACACTACATCTTAGAATTAGTCATCATTATTTTCATTAGAACACAAACACCCCCTTAAAATGAGTAATAGCTATCTTACCAAGAAAAGTACAAACGGTTTCGTATGAACCACCACAATCGAGTGAAGGAAAATAAACTCATATTTTAGATTCGGTATAATGATGGCTTCAATTTCCATCCCAAGTCTAGTGTACCTATCGGATAACTAACACGGGCGCTGTACCGTAAAACATATAAAGTATATTCAATACAAGATCATCATCCTTTTAATGCATTTACAAATAAAAATGCAGCTCAGCAGTACGGTTTTGCATATGTGAAATATCAGCTGACGTGTTGACTATAAAATGTGCGTTTTCATTATAAAATGCTGTGTGCTGTTTAGAACGTGTGGAAATGTATATTCATATAATAATAATATCGTAAATCTCAAGTGTAAGCACACGTGACATATTGGTTGCTTGTTAAATACACCGTGTTCTCTAGTTGCACAGCCTAGCTTTGTACGTTCGGCCTAATGCAGCATTCGTATTCATTCCAATATCTATAATTGCAAGACGGGTGTATAATTCCTGCTGTTACCACAAGCAGGGAACGTTCCGTGTGTCATAGAAATATGACCAATTCACGGATTCAAAACGAGCTTCCACTCTATTTTGCCTATAATGTATGTAAAGTTTATAGATTTACGCCCTTTCCGACACCTAAATATTATCTGTATCGGGACCTCCTGTTTAAACCCCCAAATCCGGAAGAAAGCCCTTTAAACTCTTGGCCTTGTCGGCTCGGACCGTGGACCTCACGATCCATTGGACGAATGCTTCGCAACTGCGCCTGAGGAGTCCATATTATACGACATAATCTCCATAGCTGAGAGATCTCGAACACCACGTCCTCCATAATACTCGGACACAGAGGGGGACCACGTCCTCCATAATACTCGGACACAGAGAGGGACCACGTCCTCCATAATACTCGGACAGAGAGAGGGACCACGTTCTCCATAATACTCGGACACAGAGAGGGACCACGTCTCAGTGGTTAAGTCACTTGAGCTTGGACACGGAAGACCGGGTTCGAGTCTGCCTTTTGCAGGATTTTTTTCTCTGATCCTTACAAAGTTTTCATGGCTCTGCCCTGGAGATGCACGTGGAATTTTCTCAAGTTCTATTGAACCGCCATTGATATTATCTTTATGCGTTTAAAAGAGCATATAACTTTTTGGACGCAGTATAGTTTAGGAGAACCAGATGCCTAATAAAGACGGCATTGTGCTGTTAAAAGCAGTTTACGAACAGCAAACGAGATTAATCAATAACAACAACAACATCAACAACAACAACATAGTACACACCTCGGGTCTTTACGAAACACACATCCAGTTTCTACAACAAAGCTGTTTGGTTGTGCGTAGTGAACATGTTATTGACCAATGACACGGCATCAATGGGAATACCGACACACACGTTCGGTGTGTATGCTCTTGATTTATTCATATCATGTTATAACCTGCAGTTACCTGGTAACATTTCTCGTATAAAATCAGCTGTGTCAAAAAAAGAAAGAAAACGCTTTAGCAACCTGTTCAGGGATTCAGAGTCCATGATCAATAAATTATATACTTTTTTCGCGCTTATGTTACAGCGCCTAGATGGCACATCCCCCCAGTGTGTATCCATAGCTAAGGGGTAGCCAGAAATGCTACAAGAATTTGTTTATTAACCTGTCTTTGATTAATATTGTGCTAAATGTATTGCTCAAGGCGCCAGTAAAGAATTATGTAAACAGTGGGCTGATCACCTGTTTGTCTCAAATTCTTATATATATATATAATTTCCGGTTCTGTGTCCTGCCATGCTTGGTGGTCGGAGCGCCTGCATTATATGTTTATATGGCAGGTATGCTGTGTGCCTTTCATGGCTGAACATGGGGCTGGCTCAAAGTCTGCCTTGTGTTATAAATGGGGTCTGATGACAAACCACGCGTGAAGGAAATATAAAGTATAATAGTGATATGAATGAGACACGTTGCATGTTACCGATACAGTGTGCAACCCATCACATGTATCATGCCATACAATTTACTATCCTCATAATATGTGACCGCTTCGGAAAAAGTGAAACGTAAGTCGGAGGAATCGAATTGGAGATAGCAACGAGAAATGACGACTATGACGCAACACGCCTGCCAGGTTCACTGGCCAACATCTCAACAACTGTTCGCCCTATCGGGATACACGTATGCTGCTCTTAGTAACGGCACCAACATCTCGTCTATGTGTATAGATAGCGTATATTATGTTTCAATTTATAGGAATCAGTCACATATATTATGAACAAAACGAGTTGCACACCGACCTTGGAGAGGTATGATAATATAACATGCCGATTCCAAGCAATTCAATTCTGGTACCATGTCTGCGCTCCAAAACACATTATAATGTGTTACACGGTGAAATATATTATTGGCATTGGTGC
This sequence comes from Tritonia tetraquetra, assembly GCA_030265355.1. NCBI lineage: Eukaryota > Metazoa > Mollusca > Gastropoda > Nudibranchia > Tritoniidae > Tritonia > Tritonia tetraquetra. The sequence goes on along the minus strand of JARBEQ010023396.1, from coordinate 11,455 downwards.
AGAAACTAATCGGATTGCACTGAGTGTACACACAGAGAGAATTGGGTCATGGTTACGGGTGTGCAGTCGGTTGGTCTTTGGTCTAGTTTGGAGGATATTATGTGGTGTGGGTGTCGTAGCGCAGCGGTAACACGTTTGGTTTGTGCGCGGAAGGTCCTGGGTTCCAATCTCGGTGGCGATGCGGGGATTTTTCAGTTGGACTTTTTTAATGGCTCTAACCTTTTGAACTCCTTGTGGGATCCAGTCCTGTGTAATCGGGATGAAACACTAGGCTATAGTGTGTGCTTATAATTGGTATCCAGTGTAGTATAATGTAGTATAACGGTTAATGGAAAATATAGCACAATTGTATGAAGTTCGCTCAATGGATTCCTCATATGCTCGGTGTGGTGGAACTATTGCCACATGTATTGTATCAGACTGTTCAATACAACTTATATTACAACTATTCGACTTGAGCTCAGGGGTAACTGTAAGGGAAGCTCAGTGATTATTTTTTGTTGTTGGCCGTTTTCATCAAAATCAATACTGTTAAATGTGTTGCTCAATGAAGCCAATAATGGGTGGATATAGTGGGCTGATCATCTGCTGGTCTGAAATCCGTAGATCCATAGCATTTCTAGCTGTATGTTCGGCTACTACACGCGGAGTTTGGGACGCGTGCAACCAGCCGTAGGTGTCTGTGTATTGTTTGTGGTAGAACATAGAGCTTGCACCAACACTGCATTGCAGTATTAATGGGGCTCGCTCGAAAACAATCCAACAACAACAACATCAACAACAAAAATTAATTGAATACGAGAGCGTCACACAGAATGAGATCCTTTCGTATTCACTCTTAATTAGTAATTGTAAAGCAAAAGTAAAAAAAAAAGCATAGCATTTATATAGCTCATATCTACGAAGTTCATCATGCTCTATGCGGTTTACAATGTGCAGTTTACCCCCGGTAGGCCATACCACTCCTCTCTGTATCTTTCCTAACTCGATTAGGAGTATACAGTGCGAGCTGCCTGTTAGGCGCTTCAGCACTAGCATTCTGACAAAATCGTATGTAGGAAAGGGAGATAGAGAGAGAGAGAGAGAGAGAGAGAGGATGGGGATAGATGAGAACACAATTTTTTTATGTTTATCGTCCGGTTTAATACGATATACGATATAAACATCTCCAATCCCATTCTCTTTGAGTAGATTTATCTACATCCTTCATTCTGTTTACACATTGTTAGAAACGCAGCCCCTCCCCCACTCCCCCTTACACACACACACACACACACACACACATACACACCCAGTGTCAGCATCCCGTTTTATCAATATTTTTTACAAGGTTTCGAAACACGCGTGGTTCTAGTCTTGAAACTATGACGATGCATGAACACATTTTTCATGATATGAATAAGAAGCACTGATTTCACATCATACTGACTTCTGTGACCGATTTGATTTTCTACATACAAGGATCACCTGATACCCAAACCAGCAGGTAGCCAACTCCCAACACCAACACCTGAGTCACCTAACGCCTAACGTCAACCGCTGAAGGTGTGTCATTTGGTATGCCGTTTTCGTCGAGTCTGCGTCAATGGTAGCCTCGAACCGTGTTTACACGGACCTTGTGCGCAACTCTTCACCGTATAGAGGTAACATAATCACACCTGAATGAAGGTAGCGTCTTGTCGTGTGATTTTGTTGACCCAGGTAGAGAACTTAATTATAACGGACACAAGCACGCTCACACACACAGCCACTACACACACACTGCTACACATACCTTGTCACACACACACACACAAACACGTCTTTCCCAAATTATAGTTACACACATCGCCACACAGGTACACACTGTCACACACACACACACACACGAGTACATTGTCACACTTATACACATCGGTGTGTGTCTGTGCACACATACACCTTATTACGCACATTGCCCCACACAAATACACACGCACAGATTTTTCTCCAACTGGGTATTGTTTCACACATTTGCATTATTCGATAATTAGCTATGCACAAAGAGAAGTCTTTTATGCAAATTTAAAAAGTAAAGACCCTAGCAGTAATCTGAGAATCTCCTGTTTAACTTGTTCAGGGCCGTAGAGAATCATTATTCAGCTTAACCAAATGCTGGAATCGCCATTGCTGGGCTGAATTTGATTTGTATTTAAGATCTGGATACCCAGCTATTGCTATCGACTTGGAAATCCAGTTCTTATGCGACAATCCGGTTCGATTCCCGGCAGCGACACTGTCGGGTGTTTTTCTCCTTGAAACTCGGTGAAAACCTATTAGCTACTCTTTCTTTCTTTCATTCTTTATCAATAACCTTTTAGTACCTTTCGGTGTAAGGTCTATTAGCCACTCCCCTGATCCTATTCAGGTAGGTGGGATCAAGAACCTAGTCCTATCGGAGACGGACGATAAACACAAGGTCCCGTGTGCACGTTGCGCACGTTAAGGAACCCTTGGCAGTTTAGAATCGATAAGAGTAGGCCGCAAGGCCGCAGTCCGGGCAAAATTAATTCCTACCACAAAGGTCACAGTGGGTTGATCACCTGCTTGGCTTTATACCATGGTCCAGAGAAATCCAGCTTCGTGGTGCTGGCCCTGCACTGTAATGGTAAAAGGGAACTGGATAAGAAAGAAAGAAATCGAATATGTTAAAAGCAAGCGGGATTTCCAAAACCAAATCCGTGTCCGTTCAACATTTATACGAGTTACGAGTCCCTAAAACAGATTTAAGTCTGAAAGCAGATTGGGTACGAAATTCAAGTCATATCATGAATTGGATCGGTATGCCAACAAACATTCATATTTAAGTCCATACGAATACGACTTGGATGGAGACTTGAAGATCCGATTCGGGTCCTATTACATCATCCCCCTCTCGTCCCACTTTCGTCTTCTCTTTTCCCGTCAGTTTGGTTTTACCTTGCTTGGCGACAGGTCTTAATTGAATTGTTTGAGATTTCTCAACCAACTTTCGTGTTATATGTTCTGTATTTTTTGTCTGTTAGCTGAGGAAGGACGTTGCTGCCCGAAACGTTCTACTTCCCTGTGCTTTGTCCCATTCTGAAGTTTAAACATTTCCTTACCTCTCTTATTCATTAATTTAAAACTTCCAGCAGCCCCTATTTCACTGTATCCCCCTTCAACCGCGTGACCTGAAGTCTTGAAATTTGGATATATCCGGATCGGTCCAGTTAATTGCAACCAGATAGCCCAGAAATCCAGTTATTTAAAAAGCAAGTAGCTAAGATACCCACCGATCGGAATCGCCGCACCCACCCACCGACACACCCTGAACGAGCCATGCCAATGCCAGCCAACCGGCGTAATATTATTATAGGTACAACGATAAACTATCGGAGCCCGAGAAAGTCACATTCCTGTGTGTTTGGGGAGATTATTGTCGTTTACTTTCGTTTCAGGAACTCCTTTCATGGTTATTCCTGAACGATAAGTCGGTCGGAAGATTTCTTCGTGTTTAGGTGTAGTAGTTAGACTACTAGACCTGGTAGTAGCAGCTAGCTAGTTGTTGTGATCGTTTGCTTGTCAATTTGCCAAGCAAGAACCGAGACGTCTTTCTTATACTTATTTGCCAAACGATTATTCGTTACGTAATAATTAGAGATTTCTGTAAGACAAGGAGGGAGCCAGCATTTTAGATTACCACCCACCCACCTATACAACGACCACAATCACGACCATGACCATCACTAAGCTGTTTCTTTTTTTAGACATTTCACTCGATGACATCTTCCCAGTTTGTAATCGGGACAATAATATTAAATATGTATAAGTATAAGTCGACGGTAATCGGATGTAGCAGCCAGGCAATTTACCGAGACGTCTCCAATAAATCAATTGTCATAGTGCATTCCTTTTCGCTCCCTACACTCCCCTCCCCATCCATTTGAAACCGTTTTTTGTTTTCTAAAATTAAATGGATCCTCGCCCTTCTCATGAGAGATAGATCTAAGATATAGCTGGAGGTGTGTGTGTGTGTGTGTGTGTGTGTGTGTGTGTGTGTGTGGAAAAGGGGGGGGGGGGGGGAGGTGGGTACCTATATCTGTGATGTGAACAGGAGTTCCAGTTCGGCAGTTTTCCGTCCAAATTCTAACAATCTGGCATTTTTCCAAGTTCCTTGGCACTGAAATTTTGATTTGGCATGTTGGCATTTTCTTTTCATTTTTGTAAAATTGTATTTTTTTAAAGATAATATAATATGTGGCAAATTAATTATTTTTGTAAGATTATATTTGACTAAATTTACTGTTGAAATGATGTTTTACACATTGTATTGTTCAAAGCCCCTAACTGCTCACATAATGATTGAGAATCAATAAGTAATACGTCAGTGGTCAACGCTATTATTCTTATTTGGCCCGTCGTCCAAATTCAGTGGTAGAAGTAAAATAAAATAAAGATAAAATTCTACGTTTGTTACAATTTAGCAGTATTTACAAATCTCATTTGGCAGTTTTTTTGGAGACGGTTTGGCAAGACAGCATGGACAGTGGAAAAAAACACTGCTCGAAACCCTGGACGTGAATTACATTGCAGCACGGATCCCCAAAAAGCGATTGTCCTCCTGTGTCGACACATAATCGAGTGTCGCAGCTGTGTGTCACTGGGTCGGTGTGCGTTCCTTATCTCTTCGTTGTTTGACTTTGCCTGTCCGACTGAGGCATCATGCGGCCTCCAAGGTTATGGTATATATGTGTGCGCTTTTATAATGGCTGACGACGATTGATTGACCTGACAACGACATAGAGTATGATAATGATAGAGGTTACCCATCCAGAAATACCGGTAGTTAGTGCTGGACTACGAATTGAAATGCACATTGACCATTAGAACAAACAATGGCATTGGGGCTAATTGAAAAAAAAGTTGTTTTAGTTTTACGCCCTCGGCAACACATTTTAGGTCATCTCAAAGGCAGGACATCCGAATCATAGTCCATCTCCGATAAATAAGACTTGATTTCATTGAAATCATCATGGTCAGAGTCAGAGCCATGAAATTCGAGAAAGTTCAAAGGAAATAATCCTAACGTCGCCGCCGAGATTCGAACCCAGTACCTTCTGCTCACGAAGCGAAAACGTTGACCGCTGCTCCACGAGGCTCCCTGGTGCAAATTGGACACGTCGTGATTGAACGGTTTTGTCGTGTGTACTGTGTATTGCTAACATTGTTTTGGTTTTGTCGTGTGTACTGTGAATTGATACACATTGTTTTGCAACTTTTTATGAAGAAGTGTTCCTTCCTGTTTGGCTACCTCAATATTGCTGTCATTGATGAACGTCATTCAATCTGGGGAATTATTTGTTGGATATTGGATGTGTGTGGCGATCCTTGTGGTGCATTGGTGGTACAGTCAATGTCATAATGTCATGTTATTCGTTCGGCCCTGCATTGGCCAGATGCTATTTAACCCACTACAGTGCCACTGATTTGAGACCCTTAACTTTCAGACCTCCGTGTTTTATATATGTTGTCTTCTATGTGTTGTTTGTAATTTGTAAGCTGAGGAAGGATTTTGCCCGAAACGTTCTACGTCAGTGACTTTTGTCATTTGGAAGTTTTTACATTTTCATTCCCTCCCTTGCCCCAAGTCTTGGCATCTCTCCCACAAACGATGACACCGGATAACGCCGGCGTGCCATATTTGACAATTAACCACCAAAATGAAATATCTTGTATGCATAAAGTAAGATATGGGCATTTTTGTTGCTTTTTTAATTAACTGGATATCAGGGTTATCTGGTTACAATCAAATGGATCGATCTGGATCAATCCAAATTTCAAGTCTCATTATCATCTGGGTTGGCTTGGCATACGGATCTAGAGCTGGGCATCTACTTGCTTTTTTGGATTACCTGTATTTCCGGATTACCAGATATCTGGTTACAATTAACTGGATCGATCCGATTTCAAGTCTCATCTGGGTTGGCATAGGGAATTGGATTTGATTTGAAAAAGCGTTACATTGGCATACTGACCTGAATTTGACTTGGTTTCTCATCTAAATCACCGTGAAGATTTAAAGCATGGGGACAAACTAGAACTTGGCGTCGATTTGTTTTGAATTACGCAACTCAGATAACGTCAAGGAAGATAGCTTGCTGATATCTTGTCAATTTGGTACCCCCCCCCCCCCCCCCCAAATCCGGTGACGTCATTTGCTGCCCTAAGTAGTAACAGAGACTTTACACAGCTGCTAAAACTAGGTCCCAGGTTCGAATCGCGTTAGTCCCCTTCTCCAATAAGAGTTGATGATTACCATGACACCTCCAAGGGAGTTCTACTTCCTAACTCACTATGAAAAGCTTAAAAATACGAAAGACGAAAAAGAAAAGAAAAGAAAATGTTTCCATCCTCTGTAATCGACCTCGACATTCAGGTGATGTACTAGCGCCATCCCCCACACCACTCGCCCCACACATCACCACTTTGCCATTAATATGTCGAGTTATTGCCCTTGACACTAATCTCAGTAATTTGATAGTGATGATACCTACACAAAACAAGTACCTAACACTTTGTCATTATAATTACTATAGAGTTATTGCCCTTGGCATGATAATTTTCATAATGTGATACATAAAACATGTCGTCGGCTGAGTACAACACTCCTGTAACCCACAAGAACAATTTTGTTACAGGAGAAGCAAAACACTGTGCCAATTTAAGCAACAATATATCTGTAAAAAGTCAAAGTGTGAATGTTGTAGTGGGCTCAATAAGTTATTGAGCTACATGTCTAAGATTTTGACACAAGATGCGCCATGTCCAACTTGGTAGGAAAAGCCAAAAAAGTGTGGTTTACAGGGTGTTGAACTCAGCCAACGATGTAGACTAGCAGTAGTTGGTTGTTCGAGCTTTTTAACTCTTTGACTGTCATGATATTTCTAAATATCATCTAAAGTAAGAGCTAAGACGATGCCTGAAAAGCAATATTCAATTGCATTGCTCCATACACTGTTGAAATTTACAATTTCATTCTCAACTCTGCATTTGATGACCCATTTATAAAATATTAAAGTTTTATGTGAAACGCCAGGAACACCGAATCTCAAAAAGTCAAACCCAGACAAATGAAATTATAATTACTGTCCAGATTCCACAGCTCAAAATATAAATGGTACCCAATGACAAAGAGCCTCTGTCAATTCATAACCTATGTATGATTTTGAGACATTACTGTCAAGGTCTAGGATAACCACTTTTTGAGATACGGTTTTCCTAGGGTAGCAGGCAGCCACTAACATTTTGAGAAATACGCCCCAAAAGTTTCCTCATTCAAGACCAATTTTGGGTGTTTTTCATAGTCTTTCTTTCTTATCCAATTCCCTTTTACCATTACAGTTTAGGGCCAGCACTATGAGAATAGATTTCTCTGGATCAGGATATCAAGCCATGCAGGTGATCAACCCACTGTTTATAAGCCACAAAATAGAATCTTCGCCAATTTTTCTATTAGAATCGCCGAAAACCCCCAAACTGATTTAGTTGTGACACAATGAGTTCATGTTAGGTCAGCACACAAGTGGACAGCCTTAATGGTGGATATTTTAGAACACCTAAGCCCGCTATGATAGGGCAGGGTAAGAATTTTTGATTTCTTTCCGTATATATAAATAAAATACCATGTGCAAACTTGAGTGACACCAATATGAACTGTTGCCTAGGAGAAAGTAGGCGATGGGCAGAATGTTTAGCCTGCACAAAGAGACAGTCCATTAGAAGATCAACCGGTCGTTATTAAGTACCAGAGATCAAGCTCTGCCTTGAGAAGAGTGCAACCTTTTGTTACATTGGTATGGCAGTAAAGCGTGTGTTATGCTGTCTTTGATAACATCAAGAATGCAACAAAAACAATGGCAGAAAAAATATTATTGATTTTTTACATCATTCTTCCTATCACATATAATCAAAGACAATTTGGTCTCAACATCATGGTAATTAAGAAACATTTAATCAACTCGTAATGCTTTTGTATAAAAATGTTTTGAAATACAAAGTGGGTGATTATAATTGGTAACATTCTAGAAGCATTTTCTGTGGACAATGGATGGGCCGGACTCATCGTATTCCTGTTTGGAGATCCACATCTGTTGGAAGGTGGACAGAGATGCAAGGATGGAGCCTCCAATCCATACAGAGTATTTACGCTCTGGTGGGGCAATGATCTTGATCTTCATGGTGGGTGGAGCAAGGGCAGTGATTTCTTTCTGCATACGGTCAGCGATTCCTGGGAACATGGTGGAGCCACCGGACAAGACGGTGTTGGCATACAAGTCTTTACGGATATCAACGTCACATTTCATGATGGAGTTGTAACATGTTTCGTGGATTCCAGCAGATTCCATTCCCAGGAAGGATGGTTGGAACATGGCCTCGGGTGTCCTGAAGCGCTCATTTCCAATTGTGATGACCTGTCCATCAGGCAATTCGTAGCTCTTCTCAAGGGAGGATGATGAAGCAGCTGTTTGCATTTCTTGTTCGAAGTCTAGAGCAACATAGCAAAGCTTTTCTTTGATGTCACGGACAATTTCTCTCTCGGCAGTGGTGGTGAAGGAGTATCCCCTCTCGGTGAGGATCTTCATGAGGTAATCGGTGAGATCACGGCCAGCAAGATCCAGTCTTAGAATAGCGTGGGGCAGAGCGTAGCCCTCGTAGATGGGGACTGTGTGGCTGACACCGTCACCAGAGTCAAGAACGATTCCGGTGGTACGACCAGAGGCGTACAGGGAAAGAACAGCCTGGATAGCCACGTACATGGCGGGGGTGTTGAAGGTTTCAAACATGATCTGGGTCATCTTTTCTCTGTTGGCTTTGGGGTTCAGGGGGGCTTCTGTGAGGAGGACGGGGTGCTCTTCTGGGGCAACACGGAGTTCATTGTAGAAGGTGTGATGCCAGATCTTCTCCATATCGTCCCAGTTGGTGACAATGCCGTGCTCGATGGGATATTTGAGGGTGAGGATTCCTCTCTTGGACTGAGCTTCATCACCGACATAGCTGTCTTTCTGGCCCATACCAACCATCACACCCTGAGGAATAGAATGCAAGACGTTTTTACATATTGTAAGTGGGTGGGGGGAAATGAGTAGAAAGATGTTGTATGAAGATGAAAGGGGGAAGGTAAGGGTTGTCAATTTGTATTTTTTTAAAGACATTTTATGACACTCTTCTGGCCCATTCAAGAATGTTCAGAACATTTTTTCACCTGCAGCATTTGGCAGTTAATTAGTCTAGCCACATCGGTAGAGCCCCATATTTTTTAGGTAACCATTTTCAAGCGAAATGGGTTTTTTTTCAAAGTGGGGGATCAAAGTGAGAAAATATTCGGAACACATGGTTGGCAGAGACGGTTATCATATCAAATAGTGGGTTTCCCCCACATGCCTTTGGGCATTCAGCACACTGAATCATGTCAGCATATAGACAATAAGTGATTAATTAATTAGTGACAAACGTCCAAATGGTGGAATAACACATATAAAAATAATAGACAAAGATTGTTTACATTGTTGACATTGTGTTCATCTACTCCCATCTATTCCCATATATTCCCATGCCCCAACACACATTCGTAGATGGATTGTCGGGTATGTCTCCTCATGCGAGACGCGACGTTTAGTCACTCACGACGAACTGTCGCTTCAAAATCAATCAACTTAGATTTTCTGTAAGGCCACGTCTCCTTATTCGAGACGCGACATTCGCGACACTTGCGCGTCTCGCATGAGATAGTTTTCTTACAGCTAGACTGATTTCGGAGCGACAATTCATTGCTAGCGACTTAACAACGCATCTCGCTTAATTAAAAGGAAACGTAGCCATACCCTACTGTGTGTGCTATTTTGAATTACAGGGGTGTGTCATTCTGAAGATGCCAATGACACAAGATATTCGAGCGCAGACCGAAATGCAATTTAATGTGTGTTGCGGGGGAGTGGGCGAGTCGTTATAGTTTTCTCTTCGATTGAATTTAAAACAATTCCACTGGGGCAAAAATCGAAGGGGACGGGAAACAATTTGTATGTTGTTGGTTTGTTTTTTTTTTGTTTTGCGCATTATCATTTATTGGAGTTTTGTTGGGTTTGTTTGTTGTTTTGTTTTTTGTTTGAATGTTGTTGTCTTTTATCGAATATCCAATCAATTGTGCACAATGCACACGCACACACACACACACATGTAGATAACATGCGTTAATCCAATACAATCAACCAATTTGTTGGTTTTATTCAGTTCTTATCTGTTTTATTTGTACCACATAGGCGGCACAATTAAGGAGAACCAGCTGCTTAATGAAGATGGCATTGCGCTGTTAAGACCAGCCTGCTCACATTTTTTTGAAAAGCCATTTAACAACAACAATCTATTTGATATTTATCACGTTCAACTTTATTTATTTTCCCCTTTGTAAAGTCTGTTTGACTGAAAACGTTTATTCCCCTGTTTGACTGAAAACGTTTATTCCCGTTTGACTGAAAACGTTTATTCCCCTGTTTATGCAAAACACTTTTCCTTGGCGTATCTTTTAAAAACACAAAGTATGAACTTTTCTTACCTGATGACGGGGTCTTCCAACGATGGATGGGAAGACGGCACGAGGAGCATCGTCTCCAGCGAAACCGGCCTTGCACATACCGGACCCATTGTCCACAACAAGAGCAGCAACATCGTCGTCACACATGATGATAGTTTAGAACTTGAATTATTTCTTGTCAAAAGTAGGAAAAGTAATGTCCAAAATGAGAAACTGCTCCCCGAAGCGGTGAAACGAAAAACGAGTTGCTGCTTCGACGGCTGCGAATCGAATGAATGATGAGTGGATGAAAGGACGTCTCATATGGCTGAACAAGCGATCCTATATAGCGGCCACTCAAACACTTTAAGTGGGTTGCGCTTATTTTTGGGGGGTTTTTGTTTTGGGGGGTGGGGGGGAATTGTATACAAATCAAGTGAATATTGTGTGAATATCATATCCTCTTTTAATGACACATAATATTATTAACATGTTTGGTAGAGGTAACTTTTTATGTTACTCTGTGTTTTCAGTCACAGTTAACCCTTTAGTGCCCAGATAATTTTGTAACTGACGGCTTTAGTTGGGGGTGTTTATAGACGACATAATCGATCTTTGATATTTTACTTTAGTCATACTACATACTACTAGTGAAAAAAGTATTATTTAATTGTGTCCTTTAGAGGGCGTACACTCATGGGGGTGGAGCGTGGTCCGGTTTCAGCAGCGTGAAACGGACAAGCCACTATTTGTCACTTCCTGGATAAGACGCTGGCCTGTCACAGATTATTTTCATATCAAATGAGAATTGGTATACTTTTCTACACCCGAGTGGAGTGGGGGGGGGGGGGGGGGGGGGGGGGGGGGGGGGGGGGGGGGGGGGGGGGGGGGGGGGGGGGGGGGGGGGGG
>JARBEQ010023285.1:0-10631 GCA_030265355.1 Tritonia tetraquetra | reverse complement strand
AGGGGATAATGGGATTTGCTTGTTTGTTTGTTGTTTGTTTGGTGTGCTTTGGAAGAAACTGGCGGACAGAGGTGTGGGAGTGATTGAAAGAATGAAACGAGTCAGGTAGAGAAATGAGCATCACATTATGAAGAATGAGTGTGTGAAAGTTAAAGGTATTAGCCGTGATCTCTGTAATGATTTATAGTTATCTATCATGTGTGTGTGTGTGTGTGTGTGTGTATGTGTGCGGCACGGAGGATAAAAGGGGGGGGGGGGGCAATTCATTGAAGGGATTGAAATCATGGGATGCGATTTTGTGTTTCGTTTTTGTAATATGTTGTTACTTCCTGTTCTAATAATTTTTTACATAACTTAGTTGAGTTTGAATTCCATGAGGCCTATGACCTCAGACCGATAGATTAACTTTTTTCGTACAAACTTCAATGTTGTATACATTTTTTTCATAATACTGTACTGTGACTGAAAAAGAAATCGAACGTAAGGAATTGAAAACTAATTCTATACGAAATGAAATATCAATCTATTACCTCCTGCTTGCAGAAAACACGTTTGGAAAGGGCTATTTTGAAACATGGGTGAATTATGATTCATTACCAACCACCGTATAACTACCCCCACGAACAAAGCTTCCATCTTTATCAGATAATCTCGACACTCTGTGCCTTTCAGTGTCATGGTATGTATGACTATAAGGTTTTTGGGTTTTTTTTAATGGGAAGCGTTGAATTTCTATATATTCATGTTTGTTCGTTTGTTGGCAGAAAAGAGATGGAGGCGTGAGAGAATAAAATGATATGGTAGAGAAATGATAGTTTAAATTTATTATTATAGCATAATGGTATCATTATTTTTGGATATGGTAGAGAAATGAGAGTTTTAATTTATTATTATAGCATTATGATATTATTTTTACTACTACAACTACTACTGCTACTACTAGTACTACTACTACTACTACTATTTAACACTACAGCAACAAGAACTACTACTGCTACTACTACTACTACTACTACTACTACTACTACTACTACTACTACTACTACTACTACTACTACTACTACCACTACCACAACTACTTTTGTTACTATTATTTTTATTCTCCTTATCATCATTATCATCATCATCATTATTATCATTATTATTATTATCATTATCATTATCATTAAAATCACTGGGAAAAGTTGCATAACGAAGTTGAAGTCCATTCATACTACAGTTTAAAGTTGTTAGTTTTACGCCCTTTGGCAACACATTTTAGGTCATATCAAGGGCGGGATCTCCGAATTATAGTCCATCTCCGATATGACTTGATTATATTGGAACCATCAGGACCAGAACCAAAAACAAGGAAATTCTAAGGAAAAAATACTGTCGCCGCCGGGATTCGAACCCAATACCTTCTGCTCACGAAGCGAAATTGTTAATCGCTACGTGAAAGAAAACGAGTTGATCATTAAAAATCAAAATTTTAGGAATGATTTCATATAATGTACATTATTATAACGAGATTTGGTAGGAATAGAATGACATAGGAACTCGCGAAACGCAGGGGAAAATAACTCTACTCCCCCAAGAATTACACACAAAATACGCCGCATGTGGGCTTCATAATTTCTTTACTTTGCTCAAACATGCCATTTCCGCCCTAACACTAGAAAGACGGAGAATAAATACCAAAGTAGACGGTATTTCTGTGTCAATTTTCATAAGGGAAACAAACAAGAATGATTGGGTATCGTACACAATGTCTTTAAGACGTACACATCACTAGGAGTGTTACTTGGCAGATCATAATAGAGTTACTCGGCTGCCCATAGACAATATCATAACTCATATTATTCTACGTGTAGGCGTCATGAGGCATATTGTATAGCACTTTGTTGAGGAGGTAGATTGGGAAATGAGGGGATGGGGGGGGGGGGGGAGTAAGGGCAAGACAGTGGGTGTTGGGGGAAGGCACAACACCTCTGGGGCAGAGAGCCAGTCTGTGAATTGCCTGAACTGCCTTCGATCGATGAGTGCTCACGCTCTCGCTGCCTGCTTCCCCGTGCCTTGCCTACGTGAGCGGAATACGACCGCAGTCTTCTACTCGGTCATCGATCTATGTGCTATGGTTGCCTGCCAATAAAACGACAGGCTCCTTTCACTAGACATCCTCCACCTTATTCTCAGTACCGGATGAGAAGACGTTAGTCGGAGAAAAGATCCTATGGTCGGATGTGTTTTTCTTCTCTCCATCCAGAATTCCTTTGATACTCTATCGTCTAACCTTTTCAATTTTCGTCTACCCTTTTCAATGTTCGTCGTCTTTCATTACTTTTGTTACGCTCGTTTATTTTGAAACATTTTTCATTCGATTAAAGTTAATCACATTGTGATAACTTTCACGGTCCTTATGGAATACATTACATAGATATCGTCTTATACCCATACATTTATTAGTTACTGTCATATTCATTTATCAATGTGTCGATCGTTTTATATTCATAACCGCACCAAACAACGAAACGATGCATGTAGAGATTTCACATATCAATCTATTAAGTCTTATCCAGTAGTAGTAAGAAATGATTAAGTGTTTCCCTTTCACATTTCATGTTATAGATTGACCATCCTCGTGGGGTGGAAGTCTGTGGTGCCACGTCTGTTTATATGGAATCAAAGTTCCTTCCACTAACCATTTACTTGAACTATGAAAAACAACAACTTTGCCTGAATCTATTGCTCAATTTGTGTGTTTACCTTTTGACATGCTGCATATTTTAAGGTTGGATCGATTGTGTTGTTATTGTGTGACTAAATGTATCGTGGGAGGGGAAGTTGGCGTAGTGGTTTATATTGTAGACTTCCAAGATTGAGGTCGTGGGTTTGTGTCTCGCTCCAGACACTTTGCTGTTTTCTTGGACTAGACAGTTTATTCCGATGGCCCGACTCGACTCAGCCGTATGGGTACCAGTTCTACACTGAGTGTTGGGAAAGTAAACTGCGATGTTCCAGTTTCCTGTCAAGATAATAAGAAGCAGTCACCTTTCTTCCAATTTGTCACCCTACTTTCGAGCCAAAAAATAATTTTTGCTAGATATCACATAGCTACACGAAACAGTAAGAGTGTTTGATACGGAACATCCTTGCCGTTTGAATTTGGTTTGGTTTTGTTATCCGTAGCGCATGTTACCGCTGAGCAGAGTTGCGTCCAGCTTCATGTCCAGCCTTGCTGAACATAGAGCTGGAAAACTTTGGATCAGGTAGAAAAGGCAAGCAGATGATCAGCCCACTATGTCTGTACTTTGAATGACACAACGAGCGTCACATTGTTTGATGTTTCCCTGGTTTTGGCCATATCAATGTTTACTGTTGCCTTGATGGTAAACCCCCAGCTATCAGAAAACTGACCAGATTCTGCCACATAAGTCGATTTGCCATATAAGGCGAGACTATCAATTTATTGAATACCAAATGAATAATATGTCGGGTATGCGTTGTCAAAATTACATTAGTGAACCTATACTGCTAAAAAGTCTGATGTAATAAAGCTTTTTTTTTTGTAATTTCGATAGAGTCTGTTTACGTTTCCTTTTTGATAGAATGAAAAAGTGTTAAGTTAAACAAACGATCTAAATGTGAAATTAAATTTTGGTTTGACTTTGCCCGAGAAATAATCGCTTATCAGATCAGTAACCAAGACTTCCCATGTAGTAAAATAATGTACAATAACGTGAGGGAAATGAAACAAAACAAAGGAAGGTTTTTGACAATATCGCGTAATTTTGACAATGATAATATTATTATAGTTAGTGTTCTAAATCTCCAAGGATAATATATTGTCATATGATTGCGTATTCCTTTAGTCATTCCTTCCTTCACTTATTCATTCACTCATTTGTTCACTGTTCATTCACTCATTTATTCACTATTCATTCACTCATTCATTCACTGTTCATTCACTCATTCCGTACATTATTTCTTCTATTACTCACTAACTCATTCCTCACTTATTCCTTCCCTCTTCTTTCACTCATTCTTTCAATCATTCTTTCACTCATTCTTTCACGCATTATTTCACTCACTATTTCACTCATTCTTCAACTCATTCTTTCACTCAATCTTTCACTATTCCAAACTGACTCATCAACTCGCTCACATCCTCTCACTTAAGCTATTTCTGAGCTCATTTATATCTATTTACTTTACTCACTTCCACATTCACATTCCTTTATCTATATTTATTTCACGTTCAATCACTCATCGCCACCACCTACTTACTTACTCAACCCAAAAGACTCCTACTCACTCATTCATTCACACTGACTCACTAATGCACGCCCACTCACTCATACTTTCTTACACACTCGCTAATTCACATTCACCCCTCACTCATTCACATTCATTCACTCAGTAAATCACAATCACTCACTCACTCATCAAGTCATTCATTCAATCACTCGCATATTTGTTTATTCGCCAGGGCACACTGGACTCACTCTTTCCCCCAATCTTTGACTCACTTTCAAATGTATTACATCTCTCGCCAGTTATCTCTTTTCCCGCCCAGTCGGACTATGGGAAGATTTTACACCTCTTTTTGTGTCCTTTGTTTATGTAGAACCAAAGTTTACCCACCGCCCTTTTATTTGAAAATAGTCTATCTGTAGCTTCGGGCCGCTTAGAAAACCAGCGCCTGAATACACTGTTCAATTTTCGTGAGCAATGAAATAGGTGCTGCTGGAAGTGAAATAAATTAACAAGATGGGGTAGGTAATGTATACACTTCCAAAAGGGACAGAACACAGGGACGTAGAACGTTTCGGACCACATCACCCTTCTTTCAGCTAACAGACAAAAACACAGAACACAAAACACGAAAATAGGTTAAGGGAACTCCAACAATTCGATTGCGACTTATCGTCTGGCCAGTCAGAAACCGAATGATGGGTAGATAGAAGAAAGACGAGAGGAGGGGCACGTGTGATAAAGAAAGGACTCGCACATGTGCCGAAAGTGACGCAATCGGGTTTCACACATGTGGTGACTTGACCGAATAAGGCGTACAAAGCAGGGGTCTGCGTGTAGGAGAAAGGGGGGGGGGGGAAGATACGTAGATGTTTTGTGTTCTGTGTTTTTTGTCTGTTAGCTGAAAGATGTGCGTTGTGGCCCGAAATGTTCTACGTCCCTGTGTTCTGTCCCTTTTGGAAGTTTATACATTACCTACCCCATCTTGGTCAATGTTCGTGGTTATATTCAGTATGTACTGTTTACGCAATACATAATAATAATATACTAAAATTGGAAAAGATACAGAGAAGATTAGCATGGCCCTTGCGCAAGGATGACACGCAAATTCGTGAAGCGTTCCATATTTTTTGGGGGTCCCAGTGGCGTAGAGGTACGGTTCTCGCATCTGAAGCGAAAGGTACCGGGTTCGAATCCCGGCAGCGACACAGTCGGGTATTTTTCTCCTTGAAACTCGGTGAAAACCTATTAGCCACTCCCCTTATCCTATTCAGGCAGGTGGGATCAAGAGCCTAGTCCTATCGGAGATGGACGATAAACCCGGAGGTCCCGTATGCACGTTGCGCACGTTAAAGAAACCTTGGCAGTTGAAAATCGAAAGAGTAGTCCGAAAGGCCGCTGCCCGGGCAAAATTAATTCCTACCACAAAGGTCACAGTGGGTTGATCACCTGCTTGGCTTAGTGTCTTGATTCAGAGAAATCCAGCCTCGTGGTGCTGGCCCTACGCTGTAATGGTAAAAGAGAACTGGATAAGAAAGAAAGAATGTATTCAATAATATGCTCTAAAGAGTTGAAGGAGGAGTCCGTAGAGCAGTGTATAAGTCATTCGCCCATGGAAACGGATGTCTAGGGTTTAATCTTGTCTTGTGTCATGATTTAATTTCTTGACGGACCTTTTAGAAATTTCATAGCTCTGCCCTGGAGGTTCACGTGGGATCTTTATGTTTTGTTCAACCGCATTCATAATATGACTTTGTGTAGACAAGGGTGTAAAACCAACAATTTTGGAGTTTTGATTCAAAGCTGTTAGCCTTACATCTTTTTCAGTACAGGTAAAAAGTTATAGGATATCCTGTCAAAATGATCCGAGGGGATTTACACAACTGTAGGTTCATCTGCAGTATATAAACCCTCTGCCTATATCTATCTCCCAGCAGTTCAGTTCGACTGTAAGGCGAGGTGGTCTAGGGGTGTAGATGGCGAATGACGTGGGTTTGGGTCTTGCTCCAGCTACTTGTTGTATTTTTGGGATGTAGAAACGGGTACCATTAGTCCTCAACGAAGAGTTGGGATACGACAGTCCAGGGTCATACCAGGAGGGCCAAATTCATCACTTGCCAAATTCATCACTTGCCAAATTCACCACTTGCCAAATTCATCACATGCCAAATTCATCACTTGCCAAATTCATCACTTGCCAAATTCATCACTTGCCTAATTCATCACTTGCCCAATTCATCACTTGCCAAATTCATCACTTGCCGAATTCATATTACCAAAATTTGGAGAAGGAGGAGGATTTTAGGAGTAGGAGGAGACAGACAGTTAGAAAGAAAGCAAGAATAGTGCAGTGTGGTAAAGAAGGATGGATGGAAAATATATGATTCAAAAAGAACATTCTCTTCTGGTGGATTTAGAAGAAAAAAAGATCCAACTGTAATATCCAAATGTGGTATTAATTAGTTTCACTCGTTTCTTTGGCCACCGACTTAAATCAGACTTTTGATTTCTAACCACACAGTGTTGTTGGTTTTAAAGAATGCATGCATCACTCCAACACCCCCACCCCCTCCCTTCTGTTAAAACCCCCACCCCATCTTTCGTTCCTCGAACGCGAAAATCCGTTGTCCGGGCAGTTCCATGTTCATCAAGTCAGCCTATAACCCCCTATCATAAATCGACTGTCCCTCTGACCCCATCTCTCACCCTGGCCATAAAAAAGGTCCCCTTCTTTCTTCCACCCCTGATTAGTCCAACACCAACCTACCCATAAACCATCTTTCCCTGTCACAACGGATACTTTCCACTTCCTTTTTCACTCGGCCTTGATGCTATATCTGTCTCCACCTTCTGTGTTTATCTATCAGTGCATTTCTAACTTATTGACCGTGTATGTCAAATATTTATTTATCGACACGTCATATCGCCTCCTTCACTCTTTGTGTCTCATTCGCTCTCCGACTGCTTACAATATCACAGACTTCCAGGGTGAGGGTCATAGGTTCGAGTTCGGTCCCAGATGTCTTAATGCTTTCTTGAGTCACTCCGATTAACTCACTCGATCTAGGTACAGTTTATCATACTGTAAGAAATTAATCTTCGACAGGCTAGACTAGTGTCCTATCCAGAAAGTGACAAATTGTCCCTTGTCTGAAACGGGGTTAAGATAAAGTCTTCTGAGCCTTAAACTATTCGAATTTGTGTCTCTTATTTCCATGCTGTCGCAAACAACGACATCAACTCGTAGGTTTGTAACCGAAACACTTTTTAAATCAATTAAGAGGCAAAATCAACAACCTTACCCTACTCCGGAAAATTATCATAATTTCACTACAAATTATGCAATCTAATGTTTAGTTAATGTACAGACGTTTAAAAAATGAAAACGATTCTGTCTCACTTTGCGGCACTCAGCACCAGTGATTGGTACTCAATAAATCATTCAATTACGGCTATGTATGACATAACGATGCCCATTTGGTGTATCGTCCCGTTCAACACCTCCAAGAGGATAGCCTTGACGCCGATGAAGATGGTGGCAAGTGAAACGCTAGTCCATTAGCGCCAACACGAGACAGGAGTGGAGAAAACCGTCAATTTCGTCGCATTTACCGGAAAGCGCCACAAATAAATGTAATAAAATGTCTGGCAGTGGCGATGCATCGTGCAATTACTGGAGCATCTTCCGCTGATTGCTGGCTTAGTGCGCATGTCTGAAAGATCTCCGTTAGCTGATTGGTGGTCTGGGCGCATGATGGAGGCCTCTTGTTTGTTTCGAAGTTAACTTTTCTTCGATTTTTTTTCCTTTTAATTTTTCAAGGCAAAATCTAAATTACATAGTTGCATCTGAGCTAAAACTACATGTATCGTGATTTGAATGAGACTATTGTTAAATATTCCAGAAGTTTTGTTCAAAACAAGGAGCACACAAAATAGTCACACACAGATTTGACCTGCCATGACTGGAGGTCTGGACTATTTTTTTTAAGTTGTTAGTTTTATGTCCTTGGCAACACATTGTAGCGATACAAAACAATGAATAAAATGGCAAGATGAGTAAACAGTCATTGGTTCTACCGGTTTGGTCTTTGCTCCTCCCTCCATAAACATCTGCTTTTGGCAAAATCAATTTATTATGCCTTACATTAAAAGGTTTAATATTTCATTAGTTTTGATCGTCATCTCATAAAGATGCTGTCCTCAGTAAATTCGACAACGAAAAAATAGGGGTACTATATAGTTGGTTTCCATTACTACTCGGAGTTCATTGGGCTAGCGGTTCACCGGTTTCGGTAGCTTGAAGCGGATAAGAAAAAGTTACAATCGAGTCCAGTTAATCGCAGCACGACGGGCGGGAGCGGCAAGATTGTTGCGATTATGCAGTGACTTTTATATAAACTTAGTAAATTCTGTTTCCTGGGGAAAGTTGCGATTAAGCGAGTTGCGATAAACTGGATTCGACTGTATATTATACTAGATTTATTTTACAAACTCTCAGTTTCAAATGGTACCGCGTTACCGTGTCTACGCCCAAGTCGAATGAAACAATCGGAGTGGAGTTTCTTGTCCAATAAAAGAACAAAGTGCCAGGAGTGGAACTCGAAACTATGACGTAAACGCACTTGTATGAACTCCTTGGCCACTCGCCTACAATCATGCCGTGTGACATCATGAATCATACAATACATTAAATATCCCGAAAGCGATGAATACCAAGCAATGTGCCTATGTCATTTTTATCTATTTAGACACATCAGCACAATTTTTATTAAACACGAGACCGTCGCTATTACCAGACGCAGCATTATAAATTATGTCTTAATCTCTCATTGTGCAAGAAATCCTTGGAACAGATCAAGGAATGGATGATTGAGGAATTGACTATTAAACAAAACGATAACAACTTCTTTATTGCCACCCCGACGTGGCGTGAGGCTGGCGAGAATAAACATTGAAAGAGTCTCATAGTCTTCTCTTCTCCATCGATGTAATATACATACGTTTCTTCATATTTAATTCAATCAATGGTATCAAAAGGCAATCATGCAACATTACGTGTTATTCTTATCGCCTTGACTAAAACAAAACTGTTGTCAGCAGCATCCAGATTAATCGTCATGCCACCACAAACATCCCGAGTGTAGTAACCACCAGACCGAGACTGTAACGCCGACAATCAATGATCCGTGTCCATCTCTAGTGTCGTCAACGATGGCTGGTCATGGAGAGCATAACAGGTTCTCTAACCTTCCTTCCCACACAAACACCTTCTCTCCTCTCGACCTCTACCATCAGCACCCGTCTGGTTTTTTTCGTCACATCAATGCACCTTATCATCACTATCCACTTATCGGACCATTTTTTTGGTAGTTAATTCAACCCGTCTTTACCTCCAGTTTGATTGCTATTAATGAATCCCTAACAAGGTCAATCGACTGGCGTGAGGCTGGCGAGAATAAACATTGAAAGAGTCTCCTCATATTCTTCTCTTCTCCATTGATGTAATATAGATGCATACGTTTCTTCATATTTTATTTAATCTATGGTATCAAAACCTCAAGTGGCGTCAACGATGACTGACCATGGACAACATAGCAGATTCTCTATCTAACCTACATTCCCCACACATACACATTCTCTCCTCTCGATCTCTCCCATCAGCATCCGGCTGTTATTTCTCATATTGATACACGATGACCAGTTATCACCACTATCCACTTATATGACCATGTCTGTAGTTGATTCAACCCGTATTTATCTCTACTTTGATTGCTATTAGTGAATCAGTTTGGAAAAGATTTAACACGCTGCGTCCACAATTAAGGTTTAAGAAAGGAGAGACAATGTGTATGCGTTGTATAATTTTTCTCCTCCAAAAATAGAAATGAGTCTAAACCTTTGAATTTATTATTAATGAATTACTTACGTATAAAAAATATAATCTACAAAGATGAACAGGTGAACAAGATACCCAAAAAGGGTATTTTTCTCCCTTTGCAATAATATGGAACTAAGAGTAAAAACAACGCGAAGAGCAAATGCCATATCATATAAAGAACCATTAGGGTGCAACACCAACGCTATGCTGTATGTTATAAATAGAAAAGTAAGTGTTGTGCTAGATTACATTTAATTTGGTGAATGGTGGAGATGTCGGGAGTGCGCTATGTTAGAAAGAAGTATACACATTGAGGAGAGAAGGAGAGAAATGATGCGGATATATGTAGAGAGGGAGCGAAGAAGACAAAGAGAATGAGAATGAGGAGAAGGCAGATGGAGAAGAAGAAGATAAGTTGTAGTAGTGTAATGGTAGTGGTAGTGGTAGTAGTAGTAGTAGTAGTAGTAGTAGTAGTAGTAGTTGTAGTAGTAGTAGTAGTAGTAGTAGTAGTAGTAGTAGT
>JARBEQ010023284.1:0-26519 GCA_030265355.1 Tritonia tetraquetra | reverse complement strand
TGTGTTGAAAACCTGAGTAACTTATTTTGTGTTGAAAACCTGAGTAACTTGTTTTGTGTTGAAAACCTGAGTAACTTATTTTGTGTTGAAAACCTGAGTAACTTATTTTTTAAATGTTGTTTTTGTCCCTTTTTTTTTTTTTTCAAACCGTTCCAGTAAAAATGTTTGTGTATTGCAGGAATGTTTGATCAAGTTAGCAGAAAGTCTCCCTTTGGATTTTAGTGTTCAAGACAAGTTGGGTCGTAATGTTCGGGAAGTGTCATCCCCCACTTGTCAGTACCTGTTGGCAGATATTGGTAAGTTATTCATCTCAGGCTGAAAAAATAAAGAAAGTTCTGTAAATACTGTAATGGTTGTTATGTATCCATTGCTATGTAATCATCACTCTGTGTTATCTTTTTTTTTTTTCTCTAGCATTCACTTCATTATTTTTTAAAGATATATATAGTTTTTAAAAATCAATTTGTTTATTTCTCTTGTTATTCTCAACCTTGAATTGTCTCAGTTTGGGAAAAAAATAAGATTTGTATTTTTTTGTTGAATTAGTCCTGTTGTAATTTTAGTTTTTAATTTGTTCATTCATACTTAACGAATAGGAAAAAACTGGGAATAAGACTTGTGGACTTTGAATTAATTTGAATTTCATACACATCTACTTTATAATGAATGCTTAAGTAGTCAATACTGAACATTTAGAACTAAGTTAATTTCTGAATAATGTTGTCTTTTTCTTGTCTGGTTCTATTTTGTTCTCCATTTCTTACAACTGATTAAATACAAGCTAAGTACCTACTTGATTTGTTCTTTCAGACCGACCATCCAATCCTTCCCTCAAAGTACAGGTAGAACTACACTATTACTTGGCCCACAGTTTCGTTTCGAGTGCTCAAATTGGCATCCTAGACATCAACCCAGGCACCACATGGCGTGCCATGGAGGATCGGTTACGTGCAGCTTTGAAATCTTACTTAGCCCAGTTAGATGCGGGTCTAAAGACACGACGCATCAATCGCTTAGACATGGACTTGAACTGGATGGATAAAGATTTCACCCTGGGGCTCACCATGAATAATATCAAGCACTTTGAGATGGGTGAGAATGTGCCCTCTTTTATTATTGTAATCAAAGAGAGGTGATTAGCATAGTGGTGTCATCACTGAAAAGTTCTGTTTGGCTTTCGGCATCATTTTTGCATGATCAATTTTTCTCATTTTCATCTCTCTGATTTGATTAGGAGGGAATATATCAATAGCTACTGGCACCATAGATTGGACTATGGATCCATTACGATTTAAACCCTGTAAATGGTGCTCGCTACATATGTCGTGGATGGGTTCACCGCTAAAAATCGGCACTCGAGATAAAAGTTTTGAAAATTAAGAATCCACCACTTGGGTACTAGTAAGTACTAAAATAATCCACAACTCCAAGGGAAGGTTTTGAAAGAATAGCGGAAGACTTCTCTATGTTTTAAAGACAAATTGTGATGGTTTGGGAAGAAGATATGGCTAATTTTCATTTCTTCCTACTTTTAACATTGAAAAGCTTTTTTTCTGGTTCATGATAGTAGAGGTTTAGAGGTAAATGCAACAGGAATGACATTTTTGAGAAGAGCAGTTAGCAAAACTAGAAGAGATAGAATAAGAAACACATTGATTAGAGAAGAAGTTAAAACAGATTACAGACAGCTTAAAGCAAAGAAATTCTGTGATTTACAAGATTTTGAAAAGTTTAACATTTAAAGTTGTTGGCAACACATTAAAGGTCATATCAAAGGCCTGACCTTCGATTTATAGTCCAGATAGGACTTGATTCCAATTGGAATCCACAGGATCAGAGCCGTGAAACTCGAGAAAGTACAAAGGAAAACATCCCAACGTTTCCTTTAGTTGAACCCCATACCTTCTACTTATGAAGCAAAAGCGTTACCCCTAAGCGCGCTACGAGATGTTGAATCGCAGTATCATATCAATGTTGTAATATCTCTTTACGTATTTTAAAAATATCTCTTTATGTATTTTAAAAATATCTCTTTATGTATTTTTTAAAAGGTTTCTACACGTGGACTCCTGGTATGCAGACAGACACCTCACCCTATCTCATTTTGTGCAACAATGAACACAAGAGGGTGACTATTATAGTTGATGGTATGGCAATATTAATTGCATAAGGTTTTTTTTTATTTTTTAAGAACTTTTGATTCAGTACAGAACACTTTGGCAAAGGTTATTGCAATTTTATTTGTTTTACATTTTGAAATCGCACATTAATAATATGTATTTCAGTTTTTCCCTTTATACAAAAGCCATAAATTTTGATGCAAGAGCCACGCACAATGTTTGACCATAATTTCAAGATGGTCACTTTTTTAATAGAGTTTTGTGTTTACTAAATTTTGTCTGTTTGAATGTTTCGTTGTCAGAAACTGATTATTTCACTTTAAAATGACTTTTCATACAGACACCACAAACATGTGTGACTTGATAGCCTTTGATATTCTGCACCCTGTCTCCAGTATCAGCAACTATTTGCGTCTTGTAAGTCTTTTCAATTTAATGCATTTAAATATATTGACCAATTTTTTACTTTAAAAAAAGTTAATTTCATTGATCATATATTTCTTTCAGCTGTAAAAGCCAATGGGCTATTTTTGGACTGCAGCAAACCCTACTTGCTATTTGAAATTCTCATTATGATAGTGTTTCTGAATGAATGTAAATGAAACTTAGCAACTAATCAGCTAAAAGGTTTAACTAGTCGTGTGTAGCATCGTTCTGTTATTTTTGCTGCCAGTAGAAATCTTCGAAAGAGTATGTCTGTTTGGATGCAACATAGCTGTGACATTTTTACTCGAATGCTCGACAGCACTGTATAGACACACATGTTTGCTTTCTTGAATTCCTGGAAATACTCCTAGGATTCACCAGAAATCGGTCTTTATTATTTAAAAAAGATGATCTAGTTTTGTTCTCATATATTTAACAGGAGTTTTTGAAAAGATGAGGATGATTTTTATCATAGTTATTTGTGATTGGGAAAGCGCTGAAAATGGTTGAGGTAGTGAAAATGACAGTTTGGAGGGTGTAAATGGTAGGGAAAAGGAAAAAAACGGTGAAATACGGGAATGTTCGGAAGATTTTATTTTTTTCTCCTAAAACCTTCAATAAATCTATTTAGACTATATATTTGTGGAAAATGCATTAATTTTTCCTACATGATAGTTACTGTTATGTCCAGTTTATTTTATTTTATGGGCTTAAATATTTTTTAGAAGAATGTTAGTTATCTGAAAATCAACAGTAGTTTTCCTTGCGTAAGGACCAGCATTCAAATTTTGCCAGCCTTCTACTAAGGAGGAATTGTTTAATTGATTGACATTATTATTTCCATTGTCAGCTGGAGCAGTACAAAAGTGTGATTTTCTATGGTCCGACTGGTTGTGGTAAATCCTATATGGCTCATCGACTTGCTCAGTGGATTGCTGTAAGTCAAGAGAATAAAATTCTAATCTTTTAAGTTTAATCTTAGCCAAAGTTGCATCCTCAATAAGTTTGTTCTCTAATTTTCACTCAGTTAACTTCTTATTGGACTCCACGTTCATACTCTTTGATTGATATCTAAGTATGACTAAAATCAAAACTTCAACACAAATTTCTTACTTATAAAACCTTAGGGCCTCTGAAGGGTTTAAAGAGAGCAGTTTATATTTGATTCTGTCTTGAGTCAAATATTTTGATTTGTTATGCAGGGAAGTGGTATTATTCTTTTCAGGTTGTTTTTCATATTCAGTAAGTAATTTATTAGCTTACATTCTCCAACTCACAAAAAATATGTTGTCAGGCAGGGAATGGAATTTTGATACTCTCTGTACATATCTTTATATATTTGTTTTGATGCAAATTCATGTTTTAATGATATTTGTTAAAATTAGCCTATATGAAACATGAAATTTCATGAGTTTTACAGTACCTGTTCTATTCTTTGTTTTCCTCAGGCCCAGGAGAATTCCAAAGGGAAAAAGCCATCCATTTACCAACTCAGTCTGAATGCAGGATTCACATACAGCAAATTCTTGGCCTTTCTCAAACAGAGAGGTGAACGATTGATTTACATGATATTGTTTTATTACAATTAATACCTGTCTCTCTCTCTCTCTCTGAAAAAGGTTTCTTTATACAATATGTAATGTCTCTAATCGCAAAAGTCACAGAGAGGTTGGGTTTATAGTAACCCTAACCCAGTGACACTTGCCTCATGCAGAGAGAGAAAACTCTGCTACCTTGCGGCCACATCTCTTCTGTGAGGAAATGCTTCAGGAGTAAACCTTGGAAAAATCTGGAGCTAGAATCCCATAAGCAGTTCGCGATGGCAGGCAATTCCTGCAACGGCACTACTCTCAAACCATATTGGACCAAAGATTTATAAATAGAACTAGAGAGCTCAGAGAGTCACATTTCCAGTGCCAAATTCGAAATAACTTGCCTGAGGTAAAAATGAATGGTACATAAGGACGGACGATAACTCACATGAGGTCACTTACAAATAATTTAGTGTCAAAAACCTTCGTTCAATTGGGCACACAGCACCAATAGGCTTTGTGAGGAACTTATCCCTCTAGTATATAGTTCTATTTATAATTTGGGCTGATGGAATACTAGTTTCAGTCTTTGAGGGTTGGCAGGTCTGAACCAACACAGGAAGCAGTAGTCTACTACCTACCACTCCTTCTTTTATACCAAAAAGGTACGTTATTATAATTTTTTCTTAAACTTTCTTCATAATTGTGCATGTTTTCAGAATTGATCTTTATAATCTATAATCTATTTTTGTATTATTACAGGATGTGTGGTACCAATCAAAAGGGATCCAGACAACCAAGTGCCCATTCTTTTACTAGATAACTTGGAGACGGTGGATATCGCCAAGTTATTTGGGGAGCTCTTGGATCCCATAGAATACAGGGGTATAGGACATGCATTCTGTCTGAAAGGTGGGCAAATGTCTAGTGAATATTATCTTTTACGGCAGAAAGTTAATTGTCAATATTTGCTTGCGAATATTTCATTTATTTCCATGATTTCAATAAAAAGCCTTTTAAGTTACATGATGCCACATCAAAAATTAATTTAGTGTCTTGGGCAACACCTGTACACATTTTTGTGAAATTTGACTCAAACTGATTTTTGTGTGCTTGAAATTGGTGTTGGACATTATAATATGACATGTTTGATTTCCTTCTAAAACAAATACATGAGAATCAAATTAGAGACCTTCCTTTGACTTTCCTTTCTTCCTTTGACTTTCCTTTGTAATGGTAAGCTGTCGAATGGTTTCCCTTTCATGTACCGTTGCTTTCATGATGAAAATATAAATCAAATGAAAAACTTCATTGAGTCTTCACATTATACTATTAACAATGCCAATCGAACGCTGCGCTCCGTCCCGATTTTTATTTGCCGCGCAGGAATGGTTTTCTGGCCCATTTTGACAAAGCGGTTGCTCTGTTCTATCTTTAGCCATGGCAGCTATTTTGTAATGAATTATATGAATGTAACCTGGCAACCAATCAGATAAAAGATAATGCTAACCGCATGAAAACCCTCGTTTCCTAGTATTTTTGGATCTGGGTATGATTGTAGCGAATCAGCGATTTTTTCGAATATTTCGCAAAGTATGAAAAAAGTTTTAACAACAGCTACTAGCTAACTTTATAAGAAATCATTTTGAATCAATTTTCAAATTTTTCTGGCAGGAGGGTTTTACTTACAGAATCCATCTACTTACAGTTAAACACGATAACAAGTAAAAAAATCCGGCCACTGTCCCCATATCAGGTCATTACGCAAAGGCGAAGTCATCCTTGAAAATGTTTTTTTATTTATTTATTTTAAAAAAATCATATTGAACATGTCATCGTGAAAGAATGTTTATAGAAATGTACATGTGTTGTTTGATACTGTGAAAGGGAAAGAGAATGTTTTCTATTTTCAGGGGATGATGACCAAGCCAATGGCATGCACTACTTCCAGGACAACTTCTATGTCATTGGAACCATGAACAAATCCAGGTGAGTACTAACAGAAGGTATCCCAAACCCCCCGCGCTGACCAGGCGAACGCCTTAATTTTTCAAAGTTGGCCAATTTTTAGATATTTTACCTGTTTCTTCAAAAACTCTAACATTGCCCCGACGTCATGTTGAGTGTTAAATTTGAATAATTTATCCGTGGCAAACGCTTCTGAAAAAAATTAGGTTTAATCTATGCATTAGTGAGTCTGTGGTTAAGAAGTTTGGATAGTATGGCTATCTTTGTTGCCGAGTTATGATCATGCAAAATTTACCCCAAAAGTGACCAAATATTACGTTTTTCAAAATGTCGTAACTTTCGTAAAAATCATGCTATCGAAATAAACTTGGTAGCAAAATTCATGTGATTATAAGTTCTACAAGCCACAACCATTAGTTTTGCTGTGTGATCGAAATGAAAAATCAGTTTGGGATACCTACTAATAGTAAGTCTGCACCTGTGTAATATTGTGTAGAAGAGAAATTAAAGTTATTTCCTTTTCCTAGGATGGAAATAAAACAAGTAAAATTAGTTTGTATGTTTTTCACACATATTTTCTGTTGTAGGTAAAGTTGCATATTGCTGCTCATTTCAACAAATAAACAGACATCTGTCTCGTTATACATATTTTTGCTGTCTTATCTATAGGACAGCTACCACCAGCTCCTTTGACTATCACCTGATTTCTTTAGATAGCAAATATTGTTCTATTTAAACTAAAGGTTATTAAAAATGATTCTAATGAATTAAAAACAGAAACTGCTGAGGTCAAGTCAGCTCGAGCCTACCTAGTGTGGGTTTTTTTCTAGCTCTGCCCTAGAGATTCACTTGGAATCTTCTCAAGTTCTTTAGAACTGCCTTTGATATAACCTTTATGTGTTGAAAAGGGCATTTTTTATTTTTTTTTAGAAACTCCTGAAAAAGAATGAATATTATTGAAATATGAAATGACAATTCCAAGTCCTTACGCTTAGATTTTCTTGACCTCTTTTCTTTGTGTATGGTTATGTTCTGATTATATGAGGATAAGCTGAAAAATGTTAAATTTGAAAAATAAAAATGCAGGTTTCCACCTTAGTTTAAAAACTAATTGTGTTTTCTTTATGTCAAGATTTCATTGACCTTAAAATATTATTAGCAATATTTCATTTTTTTAAATTCCAGGTCTCTAGGTGTGGATCTATCCATTCTTCCTCGGTTTAGATGGATTCAATTCAGGATGGACACAGAGCCGTTAAGAGGCTTACTTGCTCGTCATTTCTTGCGGCGTCTTCTGAACCTGAACAGAGGTTGTCTTCCTGCCCAAGAAGATGCTTTATTCCGTGCCGTTGAATGGGTTGTGTGTGTGTGGCAGCGGTTGAATGACAGCTTGATCAAGTTGGGTTTGCCAGAAGTCATCATGGGACCTTGTTCGTTCTTTAAATGTCCGTTGGAAAAACAAGATGTGAAGCATATATTAGAGTGAGTCAAAAATGAAAGTGCAGATATTATTATTAAGAAGTGGTTTATTAGTCAAAGTGGGCTGATCACCTGCTTGTCTAAGGTTTTTTGATCCATAGAATTTTGGCTCTGTATTCAGTCTTGTTTTACAGTCGGGGTGCCTGCATTTATGGTTGTTATCTTGTGTGTCTTTCATGTCTGAACATAGGGCTGGCCCAAACACTGATCTGCAGTATTAATAGGGTTCGATCAAACAAACAAAGGTTTATTAGTTGTTTTAAAAAATTCAATTGGAGCCTTAAAAACAAACCTGTGATAGGCAACTCCTATGCAGAAAGTACCACGTCACTCGGTGTGGGATTAGAAACTAAAGAGAAGTGGATAATGAGATGGTTATCAAAATTCTATATAGTCCTACAGTGGAGAAACATGATTTTCAATGTTGTTTAGATTGTGGTTAATACAATATTCACTGATATGCTGTTGCTTAGTACTTACTAACGATTTCTTACCTGTGAAAACTGTATGTATTACATGTGCCGTCAAGCAGATTATGTTAATGTTAATATAAAGATGTGTTTTATTACATTGCTTTTCATCTAATAAGAACTGAGATAATTTCTTGTAGTCTCACAAGTATGCATCTACAGTATAAAAAACTTTTAACTCAAACAAAGGTTTTTAACCTTTTTTTTTAATTGCTAGAACTGTGAAAAGATTTTACATTTTGATTATATTTTTCCTTCTAGGTGGATGAAAAATGTTTGGAACCAGCAGGTGGCTCCAAGGGTGCGAGAGGCAGTAAAGAGAGGAACAGGCTCAGAAGCTCCTTCGGATGGTCAGCAGAAAGTAGCTAACACTGCACTGTATGTTCTTATGCAACGGTCTGTGATTCTAGGCTGTCCTCTAGTTGGCCACGGTGAGATTGTGTCTGTCATGGATGTCGGGGTTTCATTCATGCTGTTTTGTCCATTGATTTGACAAATTATATTTCTGTCCCCTTCTGGACAATATGCTTATCTCTCTATGACCAGCTATTATTTCATTTATGCTCTTGGCTGATCATAGAACATACTTTCATGAGCGAGTCCTAGTCATTAGAATGAGTTAATGAGAGACTTTTGCAAGTTATGTATTGGTTTTCTTTACTAACATTAGTAAAGCCATTGTAGATCTAAACAGTTTAAAAGTTTGACAGGTGTATTCTTATACTGTGTTTGACATAGTTTCAAGTGGTTATTTTATCTCTCAATTTAAATAAACATGTTTCAATATATCTCTTCCTTAGCCAAAGAAAGCTACCTCGCTGAATTCTGTGGTTCAAATGAATTGGATATTCCCTTGAAAGCCAGTGATGGAAGGCCTAAATCAACATCTACTGCTGTCCTGGGAAGGGGAGGGGGTGCCCCACCACCGTCACAATCTGGCAGGATGCAGGGAGCAGGGGATGGGCTAAATGGAGTCAAAACAGATAAGAGTCAAGTGTATTCTAGTCCAGCGGATGTAGATGAGTCATCAAAGGAAAGAAATGGGTTAGTTTGATTTGTTTTAGGAGGTTTGTGTTGAGACTGGCAGCCAACCTACGGCAGAAGGGTCACAAATGTTATAAGAGTTCTACATTTGATACTGTTCTCTTATTTTGTGTGTACATTTTTGAGTAAAGCCACAATAAAACAGTTGTTCTGGGCACAGTGGCCAGTGCACTGATATCTGCAATTTGACTCCTTCAACTTAACTCTCAAAAATTTTTAAACACCCTCACTAGGACCCCAAAAAATCTATTGTAATTTCTTTGACTGCCAGGGATGAAAGAATTTCACAAAGAAAATTATTTTGCATGATATTTTAAAAACATTTCAATAGAATTACTATCTAGGCAGTGGACGTTTGACATCCTGACACAGGAAAGTATTACTGGAATTGATAAAGAAAGAAAAAAGGCATTTTCCATTAGCATTGTGAAATTAACTTTTCGGATAGAATTATTTTGAGACAAAGTTTCTAGCTAAGCAAGATTTGTATCTTCAGTGAGATAATGAATGTTGACTTAACAACAGTATAGTTTTTTAGATGTTCATTTAAATGTAATAAGAGATAGACTCTTTTGTTGAAGCATGATCCTGGTTTTAATACACTTAGGTTATTTCAGATGGGCCCCAGTGGGGCAGAGGTGCGATTCTCGCCTCTGAAGTGAAAGGTACCAGGTTGGATTCCCGGCAGCGACACTGCCGTATATTTCACTCCTTGAAACTCTGTGAAAACCTATATGCCACTCCCCTGATCCTATTCAGGTAGGTGGGATCAAAGACCCTAGTCCTATCGGAGACAGATGATAATCTCGGAAGTCCTGTGTGCACGTTAAGCACGTTAAAGACTCCTTGACAGTTGAAAATCGATAAAAGTAGGCCACTGTCCAGGCAAAATTAATTCCTACCCCAAAGGTCGCAGTGGGTTGATCACCTGCTTGGCTTAATATCTTGATCCAGAGAAATCCAGCCCTGCTCTGTAATGGTAACGGAATTGGATAAGAAAGAAAGAAAGCTAATTTCAGGACATAAATTATTATAATTGACTTTTATTTTGTTCCCCAGAAGGGGTCATGTGAGAACATTCTTCATTGGTACATCCAACATCAAGCGCCGAAGCCATTCTGAATCCAGTGTCAGCAAAGCAGCACAGCTAGAGGAACAGGAACAGGCAGAGTTGCAACAACAACAACAACGAGAAGGACAGATAGTCTCACATTTGACAGCAGTAGATCCTAATCAAAACTTACTATCGCAGGCCAAAGTGGCCAGACTGGAAGTCAAATCACCCAAACTTCTTACCATTCCAGCCACATTGCGTAGCCCTGGCCCAACCAAATCCTCCCAAATTGGCATCCCATCACCATCTCAAAGCCCTAAGAAAACAGGACGAGTGAGTCCCTTGTTATCTTCAGCACCAGGGAAAACTCACATCTCATCACCATCATCAGGCACCAGTCCTAAAAAATCCAGATCCTCTGAAAACATTTCAAGCAGTGGTTTATACCAGGGGTTTTCCAACAGGGCACCCACAAGTCCATTCTCTTTCTCTCTTGCAACACCTACCTCCAAGCTTAGTTCATTCAAAGTATTTAACACGTCCAGCTCAGGTGATCAAGATAATTATAGCTCTCTACTTCAGGAAATGCCAGATTTTAGTATCTTTAACAAAGTCTCCTCACCAACAGAAGAACTTCCTTCAAGTCGGGGATTTGTGTTTGTTGGGAAACAAAGAGATGTGAAAAGAACAGAGGATGACAAGAAAGAGGAGGAAGAGGAAGTCTGGAGTCGCAGAGAAGACATTTTTGTGCCCATCTCTTCTTCAGGATCACAATATCAAAGAGGAAGAGATGCATAGCCGAGTAGATAAGAAAATTTCTTGAGAGTTACTGATTTTGTTTTGTGACATAGAAAATGTTTTGCTTAAAATATCCTAATATAATCCCTCATAATTCTAGGATTACATCATATTTTTCAAGCAAAAACAAAGAAAGATATTTTACCTCAAATTTTTGGTTTACAACTTAGTATTTTAGACATTACCTCAATATTGTTTGTCGGTGTTGATTCACCTTTACTGTTGGCAATCTGACGGAAGTGGAAATAATCATAAAATAATCATTTTGTTTAACTGCAGTCTATAAACAAGATCATTGCAATGAAAACTATTTAATGTGAAGGGGAGAAATGAATGATGCCAACAAGAGAAGATAAAGATCTGTGCGCGAGAATTAGGAGATTTTTTATTCATCTGTTTAGAAAATAGATTTTGTAAAAGCATGGTAACTTTTCATATACCATCATCAATGCATATCAACATTTTTAACATGTCCGATACATTTGTTTACACCTGATTTTACTTTTTATTACTTTACTGATTAATTCATATCATTTTCTCAAGTATCAAGTTTTGATTTTGTTGTAAACCTTCCTCATAAATGTATTGTGATTTGCTAACCTACAGTCTTTGCCATTATTTTGGAATAAAGTGATGGTTAGAAAATATATTAACAGTAATAATTATTTCAAGTAAATTAGTATTTGAACGCAATTTTTTCACAGTGTGGAGATGGCAGATTATACACTTTGTGATACCTAGTCATTCTTAGATTGTATTCAGTGTTGTAATATTCCTCTGTTGTTGTAATGCGACGGTAATGCTTGTACCTGTTACTGAAATTGTAATCCAGTCTGGTTGTATGGGTCTCTAAGCTCTGGGCCATGACAATTTGGATTACTCAGTTCAACTATTGCCCAATTGAATATAGAATTTATCCATTGTTTAATATTCTTTTTAATGAAGTCATGCGAATAGCCTGTGTCTTGCCGACATTGTAAACGAGAAAGTCATATCCTTTGGATGTGAGGAAAATCTAGGGATATTTGTGACATATTGTATCAAGATGTTAAATGATATCCAGTTAAAAATTCCCATATATCTGTAATATTTTTTGAACGCATCATGATGATGAAAACAGCAATCCATCGTTTTATGGAACGAGTACACTTGTTGATAGCTGTCTGTTTTCTTTTCTTTTTTTTGATGAAAATATAGATTGGTCACATTTAACAAATGATTTGCCATTCAAGAGCAGCAACACGAAGAAAATGGCAGTTTTAAGTTGAGCAAAATAAAACATATTACCATGTGGGTACACTATGACCATGACAATGATCTTCTCAATTCTTTACACAACTTGTATTGTCCTGTTCATTCTAGAACATCTTTTCTGATTTCCCTGGATATTTTGCAAGTGCAATGTGCAATTAAAAGTTTTATTTGTTTTTTAAAAATAATTTTTGAATGAAGGTTTTATATGAGTTTTAATATGGAATAATTGAAACGTGAAAAAAAAAGCGAATAATATCCGCTTGTGTGTTCAAATTCAAAATTTTTTGTTTTACATCTTACTGTGTTAACAATTAACCGTATTATCCCTCCAATCGGCAGGCCTCCGTATTTTCCCTTGCCGTATCATTACGCTGATTGGCAGCCTAGGTCTAGACTAGTTAAGATATCACTTATCGGTTCTTTAGACAGCGGATACACTAATTTTCTGGACATGCGCTGTCACTTACTTTGGTTGCTATGATTACTTTTAGGTTCATGCTGATTTGAGTGATATTCAAGCAGTTTTTGGTCATTTTTTAATCAGTTTTTCATCAAT
This sequence comes from Tritonia tetraquetra, assembly GCA_030265355.1. Classification (NCBI taxonomy): domain Eukaryota; kingdom Metazoa; phylum Mollusca; class Gastropoda; order Nudibranchia; family Tritoniidae; genus Tritonia; species Tritonia tetraquetra. The sequence continues at coordinate 13,818 of JARBEQ010023284.1, read as the reverse complement.
CTCAGTTTTTGGCCACCATTACATGCTTAGTCGCAATTTCACTTTTTGAATATCTTTTAATCACTGGATAATCTTGATTTTATGTGTAAGTCTAATGTCTAGTCACATCGATTCAACATGTTTCTAGCCAATTTAGACATCTGGACCCTGGTTTTGATGATCTAGAGGGTACCGTGTCTATTTCTAGTTTAGATTCCCATAGATCGCTGTTTGAAAATTGAATAAATTTCTCCACCAATTAATTTTCAAGCGTTTGTACACTTTCACCGAAAATTTGGTGCACTTTTATGAGGAAACTGATGAGCAATTGATACATTTTTAGGACTCTACCCGTCTATGATTCCCCCATTGCTATCTCTGGTACCAGAAGGGAAAATCACTGCTTGGGGATGATACAGTGTTAAAGTTGTTACATATTTTATAAATATCACTATGTACAGCCAGCAGATGAGAAGAAATAGATAAGTTTTCAAGACCCCTATGAATATTTTTTTTAAAGCTTAGTCTATTTTCCTTTGAGGCTTTAGTCCAGAAAGATTCTGCATGGGCAGGTTTGGAGTTCTCCTCTAATATGACATATAACATGACTTTAAATTGATTATTTTTATACTTTTAAAAATTATATCTGTATTTTACATTAATCAATGAAGCTTAAATAGTTAATGGGAATGTTATTGCTTCTACAAATTTCTATTCTCTTTTTGTTTTATGATTGCTACAACCTGTGATGATACTTTTTTTTTTTAATCATTAAAAAAAAACTTGTATAAATTTTATAAATTTAGTAACTACCAAATTTGATTTGATTTGGAATGAAGTTTTGTATGAAATTGTATGCTTAAAAAGTATTACTCACTTGTAATGGTTTACAATTATTATGATGAATTTTTTGTTGCTATAGATCTGAAAATGTTTTTGTCTATTTATTTATTTACCCAATTATTATCTAATACGGTTGTGGAGGATGATTTTGCAACACATTGAAAAAAGTATCCATTATTCATTTAGGATAGGTAGCCATTGAAAATGTGTCTTATTATATCCAGACTTCAGTTCCATGAGTTTCAAGAAACAATGGATAGGGGGGCGTCCCTGGTGCAGAATTTTTTCTCTGGACCTTTCAGAGTTTTCAAGGCTCTGCCCTGGAGATTCACATGGAATCTTCTCAAGTTCTGTTGAACCGCCTTTGATATGACCATTATGTGTTGAAAAGAGCATTAAACTTCAAACTGTATAACTGTAGACAATGGATGTATCCTTTTTATTCCATCAAAGTCAACATTGATTGTGGCTTGACAAGCTGAGTCTTGAGTGTTTCTCTTTGCCACAATTGCCTTTCACAAAGATTTCATAACTCCATGTACATATATTTTGTGTTTGTAAAGATACTTTGTACGATACTACTTGGTGGAGTAAGATTGTAGTTGTAGCCTTTTGTGTATAATGATAAAGATGCAGGATACTTTACTAAGAAACCCAGGTCATAAATCAGTTAATTGTCTTTGATCGTCAACTACTACTAGTCAGGGGACAAAACTAACCGTTACAACGGACAGCTCTTTGAAAGTACAGGAGAAGTCGGATTCAACGAGGTCATTTGGACTGTTGCTCAGTTCTCGTTGAATGAGACTTCTCATTAAATGTGAAGTCCGGAAAATATAAGTAATAGAAGGAGGGAAAAAACCTGGGGATTTGGGTTTGCCTTGTTCGAGCCGACTTTTCGTTGAGTGCTACCTCGTTGGACCCGACACCCACTGAACTAGCGATGTAAAAGAACATTAGGGTGTGTCTTGTGGGGAAGACAAAACAGTTGTGTTGAGATTTTTATCATAATGTTATATATTATATCATGATATACTGGCAACTAAGTTGAAATGCATAATATATTTGGAACAAAACATATTTTTTACATCCAAAATGTTGTTATTTAAGCTCTTATATGAAATGTATGCGTGTTAAAAACTTCTGGAATCACCGCTATTTGAAATAAATGTGAAATGTCATGTATATACACATATCTTTATATTTATCCATAAAACAAACAGCTGAATTAACAATTGTGACTCCTGCTTGATCTCATTTTCATCTTTTTTTTTTTTTAATGTATCGTTTTTTGTTATGTTGAATGATTTTTTTTCTTTCATATACCACACAATCAATAAAACAGTGAATATATTATCTATCTATGACTGGGTTCAACTTGAACCAAATTGGGGTATTCATCATTGATTGATTTAGACATCGCTTATAATATAACCCATCCACTCTATTTTAATGTAGGAAATAAAAAGGTTACTCCAACATTGAGGGAGGTGAGGGAGTGAAAAATATTTGGCGCTAATGAGTTAGATAATGTACTTTTGCTGTCGGAGGTAAGGCATCTGTCTTTCTCTACAAATGAAATTCATCATTTACACCAAGCTTTAAAGTTACTAGGACACTACGCCAGTCATTTGTAAATGATATAAAGTTGGGTTTGTAATGATGGAATAAAATACTTTGTTCCCGAAGGTTTTTTATCTTTGAAGAAAACATTTGGATTTACTGTTTTTTTTAAAAACCTTTTAGTCTCTTTTTAACTTTAAATCAAATAATGTTTTTAAAAATGTTTTAAATGGTTCTGTGCAAGGATTGATTATCTTCAATATTGTTTCTTCTTTGGTCATTTTCTTCACACTTGGCTGAAGTGGTTATTAAGTATTTTAGGACATTATGATAGAGATATGTAGAAATTATGAACTGTATTTTTACACTATTTTTACCTGTGGAAAGTAAGAAATGACTGATCTACTGGAATCTACTTCTATTCTATCTTTGAACTATGTGTCGTCCCCCTTGTCTCACTTTTTCTCAAGCACTTATGAGTGTTGCAAGCACCTCTTCCTAAACCTTGATTTGTTTGAAGCCGTGTGGCAGGTGCTGAAATGACCTATCAGTGTCGATAGAGCCCTAAAACAGCAACAAACAAACAAACTATTTTTACTTTATTTTATTATATTATACTCCAATCCTTGCACTGAATCCACAAAGTGATTTTTAAAAAAATAATTGTTACTGACACTGATAGGATAGATACAGCAACAAACAAACAAACAATAGATTTTTAAGGGAAACCAGAATAGATATCATTTATCTGATGAAATCGAATCCCAATGTTTTTATTATGTTTTGGTGCATCTGGTCCACTTTTCACTCATCTCCCATTTCATTTCCTAATACTTCAGTGTTCCGTTCAGAATTGTTTTACTTGAAAAAAAAATGTTGATGTTTAAAAGATCTGGTCTCATCTATGATATGTGATAAGCTCTATATCATTACAAGTCTTCACCTATTTGTCATTCATTTAAATTTCTTGATTTGAATGGAAATTTTATGTTGTACACAAGTGTTTAACAACTTGTATCTGTATTTGACTGATTTTTTAATACAATTTTTTTTAATGTGTTTTATGGTCATACAATTTTTTTCATATGATAAGATAACTAACTCTAGGGTTGTAAATAATTGGTAAATATTGTGTTATATCTTGGTAAATCAAGTATATCACTTCTTTTTAGTCTTATCTCGTCATTCACTGTCGAAGGTATTTACTGTAGAAAATATTTGTTTGATTGTATGATTATCGCAAAGCAGTGTTGTATTTTAACTGTAATGGTGATTCATAATGGTTACTGCAAATGTTTTTCATACAGTTTTTGACGAGATTTTAATCTTAGTGGGGATAAGGTCATTACAGGATATGTGTTATATGATATAATGCAATATGCAAATAGATATTTCATATTGCATATGTTTTCACACTTATTATACTTGTATAAAAGTATTGATGCACGTTAGATATATCTTTAAATAGAAGACCAAGATCATCAAGCGAGGAGGTGAAATTTGCATTCTGTCAAAATCAAGTACTTAAAGTAAAGTTGGGAACCATGTGGTTCAGTTTACTGATATGATTAGATTACTTAATTTGCCCACTGGTAGGACCTCCCAGTGGGGTACCCACAAGGGCTACACACATTGTTTATTGCCCTGTCTTTGATTATACTGATCAGTCTCATGCTGCCAGTAAAGAGTTGTGGACACAGTGGGCTGAACACATGCTTGTCTGAAACTATCTGATCCAAAGAGTTCCCGGCTGTGTGTTCAGTCGTGTTTGGTGGTCGGGTGCCTGCTTTTATGGCAGGTATCTTGTGTGCCTTTCATGGCTGAACATAGGGCTGGGCCCAACACTGCTCTGCAGTATTAATGGGGCTTGATCAATGAAACAAATTACTTAGTTAAACGGTGACCATTTGTGAATACAAATGTCATACCCCTGTCAACGGTGATATTGTCCTTTGAAATTATTTTTTTTATACATTCCAAGGATATGTGCTGGTTTGAATGTTGGAAAAACTATACACTCTAATAAATAGAATTTTATGTTGGCAAGTAATGGTACCATTTTCAAATTCACTGTGAATTGTGTCGTAGTAATAAATATGAGAAGTGAAAAGAAGTCAAAATAGGGAGGAGTGGAGGAAGTTTATTCATTATAGACAAACCTGACACCGAAAGGTATAACAAGAATTGAGAAAGAAAGAAAGAAATATTTATTACTAGGCCGAAGTGTTAATTTTTTACCTTTCCTTAGCAATAGCATATATCATAAATATCGTTTTGCTGCCTCCACATCACATAATATCAATATTTTACTTTGAAATTTGAAAGCCAAGTAAAGTTTATACATTGTGTTTTGTTATTACATTTTGATTATTAGTCAAGGAATAGTATTAATTTGATTTTTGTGCTAATTTCTGTGTATATGCCATTCTAGTGTTAGCTTTTGTAGAAGAAACAATTTGCAACTATTTCTGTCACATATCCTATAGCTGCTTGTCTTCCATTCTGAATTTTTCAGAAGGATTTTTTATACACTTGTATCAAACAAAACTAATTGTGAAATGAAATGTTTTAAATTAATAAAGATAAAACACTGTTTCATTTTCAAGAGTGATGTTCATTTGTAAATGTTTATAGTAGTGTGTCTCATCCTGACAGACAGCCTTTAAAAAAAAGTTGGGAGGAAGAATCCCCAAATTAGATTATATTGGTAACCTGGATTACAATGAACAGTATATTTATTACGAAGGGATTATTTGTACCATGCAGCATCTTATTTTTAACCAATGAGAGAGCGGCTTGCTCATTGCTAGCTCATTCTAAAATGGCAGCAGCTGACAAAGAGGTTCAGATCGACACGACATCTAAACATAATCTATACATAATACTCCAAATGAATTTTAATTTACTTGGGGGTTTTTTTCACTCGAAGCATGTTTAGATTTTAGGGGACAAGGGACAAATGACTGCATGTCGAATCAAACAACCACATGATGCAAATAACCTTGCCCTATTTATTATCATACAGTGATTTTTGAAATTTCTGTACTTCTCAAAAGTAGAATCTCTTTTCCATGCCTTTGTCTCTGAGATTTGAGGGTGTCACATGAATTTCAAGGGCAGAGACTTCTGCTCAACGAGGATTCGAATCCAGGATTTCTGCCTTAGAAGCGAGTAAAGGTTATGACCTCAAGTCTGTTCTGTGTATCAAGTAACATGCAGCCTGTCCATCAAAATAGTGTTGTTCTTAAACAACTTTGTATCATGAAAGGAATGCGGCTTGAATGATGCATGTCGACCTTTGAAGGTCTAATTGTCTTAAGCGCCACCACCTTTGTTTTTGAGAAAATCGTGATTTAAATTTTGAGCTTTCACTGTAAATCATATTTGGTGCTTGAGACTTGTGAAACACCTGTCTCCAGATTAATTTTGACGAAAGTTGACTTTGGGATGTAAAGGTGACCTTAACTCATTTTTCGCTTGTTTTGTCACTTAAGACAATTTGACTTTCAACAATCGATGTTAACAAACCCTTTACCAAGAATAAAAATACAAATGCTCAAATGATTTGTAGTCACACTATGGGGCCCAGTTGGTGTTTGATATATCCCTAAATGGTGAACAAGGCAACCAGCAATGCCTCTTACATAAGTTCAAAGTCTGCGTATGGTGAATTCAAATTACCAGTTATGACAGGACACTGAGTTTGAAAATAAAACAGACAGGCAGTCAGGCTATGTCTCATAAATCTTGAATTACATCAAGACAAGAGCATTGATGTTTTGTTTTTGTTATCCAAACCACATTATACCCCCAAGGAGTTTCATGGCCAGCTCCATGGCTAGAATTGTTGAACACAGAGCTGGAAAAACTTTGGATCAGGTAGATAAGGCAAGCAGGTGATCAGCCCACTGTACCCTGAACCTTGAATGGCACGATGAGCGTCCCATTTTTAGGTGTTGCCCAAGTTTTGGCCATAACAATATTTATTGTTGCCCAGGTGGTAAACCCCTCAGCTATAAGGAAAACAGCAGATTTTGCCACATAAGGCAAGCATTGCATTAATCTTCTTTTCTATTCAGTTCCCTTTTACCATTACAGTGTAGGGCCAGCACTATAAGGCTGGATTTCTTTGGATCAAGATATTAGGCCAAGCAGATGATCAGCTCACTGTGACAGCATTGCATTAATATCATACTCAAATGTTTCTCTCTGTTCATCTGAGGGATTTAATGAACAGAGGTGAATTTCCTAATCAAAACCTTCAGATGTGTCAATACAAATAATTTCATTATATGTCATTTTGTCTAAAAATAACCAGAACAGGGTAAATCACTCTCACTGGAAATAAAAGTAGAGCTCAGTTGTGGCCCTTTATCACTGGCATGACATTGACACAGACCTCAAATAGAATATTACTTGGGTTCGATCACTCACTGAAGCATATCCCTTTCCTCCGCTTCAACGTTAATTCCTAGCACTGCCATAGTTTCCCAATCTGATTTACTTATCCTCATCCTCTATTTTCCTGAACTATACCATCTTAACTTTACCATCAGCAAAGACACAAGAAGACCGTCCACACGTTTTTTTCCCCTTTGTATTGTGAGGACAAAATCGGCACGTTTAAGCAAAGGGAAGTAACTAAGAAATCCTTGAAACTATGCTCAAGTTGATGTCTGGGTGAATGGAAAAGACATCAACACAACTGTTGAGCTGGACTTCACTAAGGTCAGTACTCATTTTAAAGAAAAATTCATCTCGAGCGACCTTAAGCGTGGTGTTTACTACAAGACCTACTCTGGGATATATTGGGAGATGAGAGTTATTTTTCCCTTCACGTTGCAGGATTGTTCCATGTCATTGAAAAAAATAGCAGAGTAGATTCCCTTTTTACCAATTCTCTTTGCCATCACTGAAAATGTGGATAGCAATTCTTTGCATAACTTTTAATTTGTGATATATTAACAACATATTATAAGAGAGTGATACAAAAACGAGCAATGGTATATTTTGTCCTGTTTTATTTCTTTTGTTTTATCAATTCCTTCTCTTCATTTCATTCATATATTTAAAAAATATATTGTAATCTCTGTATTTCATAATAACATTGAAATAAAGTAGGCTGCCAATGTAAAATCAAAGGTTTCTAACAGCAATGAATTGATGTTCAAATATTTAATAAAGTTAATGCACAAAGTAACACTAAGAAGTCGTAACTTATCTTTTGCATGTTTTCATTTTAGTTGTACTCTTGACTTTCATTCTTAGAATACACAATACAAGTCACATGATTACAATATATTAGTAATATGATTGCTGGCCATTACAGAGTGCATTGGCAACATTATCATGACAAACAACCATTTCATCATTCAATGAAATAAAACAACTTTAAAATGCAGTTAAATAATAGATTTTTTAAAAACATGACAATACAAATCATGTTGGTATTGATGGAAGTAAAAGACAACTGTTGGGTAATGTTTTTGAGCAATTTTGTCAAAGCTTTCAGAGAAAACAAAGGCAACAATGGTAAAGACTCAAAAGATTTATGGCTGGTGCTAAACTGTTGATGAATTTTAACAGGTTGTTCAATCCAATTAAAAAATATGCCCAAAACTCCAAAGTGTGGAGCAGTCCCCACCTCAAATGCACACATTATGCAATAGTCCCAATTTCCCATCACAATAATTCATATCGTCAGCATCCGACTCTTAACTATGTAAGTGTGAGAAGATAAATTTTCGAGGAAGTGAGAAAAACATATTACTGTGAGAAAATATCTAGGAATCATATTAAATCAATTAAGGCACTTACACGATTAGGACAGATTTAACCATGCATGCACTGCTTTTCAATGCCATTTGGACCTGTTTTGTGGGGCGCTGTCCATGTAGGCCCCACGTGGGTGATAGAAAAAACAATCCTATCCAACATATTGACAGCGATAAATGTACATGTGCCTTTAATCTTACCTATTATCTTATCTACATTGTCAAAACATGATGTACTCACTACAGAACAAAAATAGCATGCACTAAATTTTGGTATAAAAACAGGTAGACCTAATTATGGCTTTTATGTCGTTAGAGTCAGACGTTGATGATATATTGTGCACATAATGGCTAAAAATAGCTTTTTTTCTTTCTTTAAAGCTGACATAATACAGTCGACTACGCTTAAGTTGATGTTGTTGGAGGAGCGGAAAAATGATCAACACATCTGAAGTTCAACACATTCGTTCGACTTCTCCAAGGTAATTGACCGTCGACAATTTGAATCATGCATGAATTTTTCACCACAAAAATCAAAACATTGGGTTTAATCTCTATAAATGGCAATTAAAGAAAGACAACGTGATCCAAGCGTGTCGACAATTTTTACATCGTTGGTTCGTGCGATCTTGGAGCCATAATAAAACAAAAATCAACTCATCTGTTTTATTTTTATATAGAGATTTAATGATCGGGGTGTAAATTTAGTTCAACTCATCCATTGCGACACCTGTGTTGAAGTCAACACATCCGAATTTAAGTCAAATCCATGCTTGTTTAAAGAAAATAATAAACTCAACCGAAGATCAGCTCAAGCGACTTCAACTTAAGCATAGTCTACTGTATTTGAATATAGTCAAAGCCAGTGGAGGACCTACATTTTGGGACCCTAAAACTTGAAACTTATGGAGCCCATTCCCAACCATCGATTTTGTTAAAATATTCACTCATTACAAAAGGGGCTTCAGTGGGTCTGTATAGTAATACCTGCTCATCCCCTTCCAGCCCCTACAGTACCTACATATAATCAATAAATAATTTGCAATTATTTGTGTTGCTTTGTTATCCCTAGTGCATTATACCATAAAACAGTGTTGCGGGTAAGGCTCCATATCCAGCATTACTGACAAAGAGCTGGAAAAACTTTGGATCAAGTATATAAGGCAAGCAGGTGATCATCCCACTGTGCAATTATTTTCAATACCTTATTGAATTGTAATTAGTAGAGAGAAATAAATACACTATCAATTTCATGGCTAATATGCACACAAATTTGAATTGAAATGCAATAATTATAATATGAAAAAGCTATTGGTGTGCATATTTCAATATGAATACTTTTATATATAAGCTTGAATGATAAATAGTAATATAAAAAAGTATTAAATGGTTTTATGTAAACTTCAATAATAGGTCCAAAATATCCTCCAACTTTGAAAATCAATCATCCTCACAAACATTTGTTTGTTCATTCATGATTTGATCGGCTGTGCATATTGTTTCACAGGATACATATTCCGAGGCTGGTCCACTTTGCGGGGTACAGGATGCATATGAGTTCTTTCAAAGCTTCCGTTAACTGCAGCGTGGCCAATCTAATACCATGAAATAAACATGCAAAGTTTAAATAAAATTGTCTTACTACAATGTAAAATTACTTTATTCGAATATACATCTCTTCAGACACGGTAAAGCCACCAAAGTGGATCTGAATTTTTCATGGAAACAACCTCTGAATGCAAGTTGCACAATATTCAGCACTGTAACACCAAAATTTCCATCATCTTTCTCATTTTACATATTTTTCCTGTTATTTTGAAATATTTGACCTATTAGCAACGATCAGGAGTCAAAATAAGCATCAAAATATAAAATCATTGTAACTAAAGTAGACGCTGTAGAAATTAGCGGTAAACAGTGATATAGACGGCAATGTGTTGTCTAGATTTCCATAACAGTAACAGTTCCTGATACGCTCTTTAACATGTGAATATAAACAAAATATGACAATGCCCCTCTACTTTATCATCTGTTGCGATCTGTTGCATAACCATAGTTTAAGGGTAAAACAAGAATTCAAGACAAACAGGAAATGAATCCCCCATGTTTAGGCCAAAGTTGGGTAGTTAAGTTTTAACAGGGCAGCATCACAAGTGGGACCTTTACATAAAATGCCTGCACTGACAAAGAAGTCTTGTTTTTTCACTCCAGTTGCAATGGCGTTTGACTCCACCCCCCTGAGAAACAAACCGCATACTTTTTGTCACTGAGATCACCCTATATTTGAATCATATGGGATTTGAACACAGTGTCAGCCAATTGAGTGTAGAGTACTAACAATGTACTTTATCAATTACCACTGATGCTATTTGATAACAATTTAATCAATTCAATTATCAATTCTGCATTTCCCATTATCTAATTAACTCTTAACACCCCATAAGGTTTTCTGTGAACTTCTGCACAGGCTTTATTGAACAGAATTCAAGCAAAGCAGATGGTGAAAGAGTTTTTACGGATGATAGAGGTGCGCTTTAGGGCTCTTTGAGATTTGCGATCAGATGCCCATTACTGCACTTCAGGTCATTAAGGGCTAACAATCCAGCTTAATGTTTGACCATGTATGGTGGTTGGGATGTCAACAGATACGTAGATGTCTTGTGTACTATTTGTAGGAGAATATAGGGCTGACTCCAACTTAGGATCGCAGGTTTAATAGGACAACAATTCAATGCAATAATGACTGAAAAACCATCTGATACTTACATTAGACCATCTGATATCATCCTCCACTTGATCATTCTGCTTTCTAGATTCAATCCAATCAGATGATTGTCTGGTCAGACTACGATTTAGTTGATCATGCTGTTAATGAAACGTACTTTGATTTTGGGTGCTCATACACAACGGTCATATAAACAAACACAGGGCTCATTCATTGACAAATAGAGCATATCTTTTACAAAGACTATCAAATATATATATATAAAACAAAATATTATTTTCGTTCATGAAAGAAAAGCTAAATCAGTTTATAATGCTAAAACTTGAGGGAAAGACCAAGAGGTAGAAAATTGGAAGAGGGAGAAATAGAAATCTAACATTAGCAGAGCGACATAGAGAAACAAACTAAGACAGGGAGAAGGATTGTCAATGACACTTAAACCCAGACACCTTTACCCTTCGACCCCGAGTGCAACATACACAGTGCATACTCTAATTTGTCTATTTACTGAACGCGACCTAGAAGTCATTTTGGGAGCTATGGCGTTGTAACAAGACTTGCACGGGGGCCTAGTGTTAATCAAGATCATTTTCATACCTGTACTTTCTGTTTCTGAAATCTTCCATGGAGATCCCTTCTTGCCATCTCACTGGTGCTTAACTGGTTCTGAAATAAAATGCAATATAATTAACCCTCACCAGCATTTCAAATGTCCTCTTTGATAATGAAATGAAAAGTAAAGAGGAGAGGAATGGTGACTCAGATGCAGCAGATATGAATTTACCACCTTTATAGAACAAAGTTAGCTATATTCTTTTCAGGAATTATCAAAGTAGTAATTAGAATTTTGTGATTTCAAATGTTCTCTTAACCCTTTCCTAGTAGGATTTGGGTTCATCCAATCCAACAACATATCTAAGATGACCAGCAACCTATCTAACATGACTAGTAACCTATTTAACATGACCAACAACCTATTTAACATGACCAGCAACCTATCTAACATGACCAGCAACCTATCTAACATGACCAGCAACATACCTAACATGACCAACAACCTATTTAACATGAACAGCACAATGTTCAATTATCTGATATTCATATTAAGAAGCTTTTGCCTTCATACTCTAGTCTATCTGCATTCATACTTTAGTCTAAGATTTATCATGTTCTAAATGACATGCCCGTCACAGGGTTAATAATGAAATGAAAAAATAATAGATAGAAAAAAGATTGGCATTGTAGAAAAAGCAGAAGACTCTTTAGCTTCAGGAAATACCAGGCTTTTCTTATAATCTTGTTGCTCAAATCAATATGTACTAAAATCACTATCATTAATTTAAAACTTTGCATAGTAAACCATTGTCAAATGGATTAGATAGTCAAATGTGTTACTTACCATTACGTGATTTCTGTCTTGTTCAGCATGTTTTGCTTTTTTGATAAGATCAGCATTATCTTTCTTTAGTCTTTGAATTTCATGAATCTGATTTCTGTTTTCAACAACTAGAACCTGAAGATAATAATAATGATGATGATGATGATGATGATGATGATGATGATGATGATGATGATGATGATGAAGATAATGATTGATAAAACAAATGTGACAATGTCATTTCTCTCTCTACCTCAATTTAAAAAAACTAACTTACATCATAGGGCTGTGAGGAAAGAGTGGTCTAAAACTGACAAATGTCTTTGATACAGACTCAATTCATCTGACACCAGAAGATAAGACAGGGGTATGAAATTCACTTTAAAAAATCTCACCAACCTCATTTTTCCTGATCACATCATTGACTCTAACATTGGGACCTAACAGATTTTGACCAGCAGATTTAGCGGCACTCGGTGTCTCGTCTTCAATTCCTTTCAGCTCATTTAGTTCTGCTTGCAACATGTCTGCTCTAGATTCAGCTGTATGAAATAAAAAAACAGATTTATTTACTTCAAATTTACGTCCTTACCTGATCAAGATTAAATATAACTAAATCTAAAAAACAAAAGTAACATTACTGTGACAAATGTTTTGTTGTTTATACTCAGCTAATGCAGGATATATTAATCCTCAAAATTGATGTAGTTTCTGACAGTTTTGATTATAGGATTAATGACGTTTCTTTTTTTCTTGAATCTAAAGTCCCTTGATTTTTAACGGGCTCCAATTACACAATTTGTTTGATTTGGGCGTCAAAGTTTACAATTTCATATTTAGATTGATAAACTTTTTATTTCAATTTTGACCAAATATAAAATTAAAAAATCCAAATACTTTTTGAACAAATTGTAAAGAAATTACGCCCAAAAAAACAAAAAACCTGTTTTAATAGAGCGGATTAGTTTAGCTCACAGTGGGTTGATCACCTGCTTGGCTTAATATCTTGATACACAGAAATCCAGCACTCATTGTGCTGGCCCTACACTGTAATGGTAAAAGGGAATTGGATAAGAAAGAAGAAGATTAGTTTAGCACTTACCTGCTTTTGCTTTCTTTTCATACATTTGGATAGCACGCACGGTGGTAACGGCAGATAAATTTGTATCTCTATTGTAATTTATTTGCCTGTGTTGACGCTGTGCCCTGAGTTCATTTCTTCTCGTCAAAAGCACTACTTCTGCATTCAAAGCATTATTCTTGGTGTAGAATTGAGGCATCATTCTTGCCTTTAAATGGTACATGTTTTCTTGATCTTCAGGCATTGGCAACCTGAATAAGAGAGTAATGAACAACGTTTTAATACAATCTTTGAGACTGTGTTCAGCATTTTTGTGTGTTTATTATCCACAACTTGATTCAAGGTGTTTGACTTATCAATACCTTCTTTCTTATCCAATTCCCTTTTACTATTACAGCGTAGGGCCAGCACAATGAGTCTGGATTTCTCTGAATCAAGATATTAAGCCAAGCAGGTGATCAACCCACTGTGACCT
>JARBEQ010023062.1:1501-15790 GCA_030265355.1 Tritonia tetraquetra | reverse complement strand
CAAACTAAGCGATAGGTCCGGGCGGAACTATTAGCGAGTACCAGAACATCAAGAACAATAATCCTTAAGAGAAGAATTGAGTAACGTGAGACCGAAGCGGCCTAATTTAGAAAGCTCCACAGTCAGGAATGCCTTGTCCAATGATTATGTATGTATTCTCTTGCCAGATACCATTTCGTTATACCGCCAATTTTCAACTGTCACCAAAGTTGGCGTTATAACGAGCTTTAAGTGTACTATCTATATACAAGCAATGAACAAAAATGGGACATTTTATTAAATATTTGTGTCAACAGTTTATTTTGTCCTATACATAATTTCAAATGTACTTCCTTGTCATCAATCCCTCCCATCCCCCACCCAACCCACCCCCTCTCACCACAATATTTACAGGTGAGTTCCAACGAAGCTAGCATCTCATTCATTCACCATTCTTATCTTTTTACACAGATAGTAGTAGATACAACACCACGAGAGTGATAATAATAATAATAAATAATAATAATTAATTTGAAGTTACATGATGAAACAAATTAATATTAATAATATATTAGTAATAGGTAAGGTCTTCTAAATTTGTATTTCTGTACAAATGCCACCAAACTTTACCTAACACACAAAAATACCCTCATGTCATTATTAAAAACAAAAGACTTTTTTTTTTGGCTTCGCAAAATAACAAAACAAAACAGTCATTACCACAGCTTGTATCAATCTTCTCTCCAAAAGTTGGCATGTTTATATATTATATAACAAACTGGTAAAAACCCATTTATATGCATCTCAAATCAAATGTCTCATGCTTTCCCTTTTGAAATCTCACAGCGTTTTATCACCAAATATAGTAATTAGTAGTTGGAAATTTTCTCTTTAAAAGAAAAAAAAGAAAAACAGAAGAACCACAGTCAGCAATGAATGAATGTCTAAAGGCTGCAAACATCTGTCACATATTACTATGATCAGCTCACTAAATCCAACATCAACAGACAATGGAAATACTGGGCAGGTTTCATGGAAACCAAGGCACCAACAAGAGCAGATCACATGACTTTGGATCATTTCAAACATCCATTCATCACATACCACTTCAAACACAGCCAACTTTCTGCACGGACATCATCATTTTCACACGAGATTGCATTTTATTAATGACATCTTCCGTCACCAACTGTGTTATAAGATGCATTAAACAAAAATGTATTATTGAAATGCGGTAGTAACGGTGTTCTGACATGAAATGTGAAAATAATCACAGATTAATCTGTTACATAGAAAGCTATTTAAACTGGCAACAACGATATGCACAGTGGAATGAGAAAACTGTCAAAGAATGAATATGTTAATCTTGCTGTGAGTGAGGAATCTATAATGTTTACTTCATCTGGACATATTACAAAATGAAATATGAGATATTGACATGAGCTCTGTTGACAATTACATCCAACAAGCTTTTCATCAATGTCACAATGTAAAAAGCTTAACTTCAAATTTCTTATAACAGCGTTCTTTCTATAAATAAATAAACTCTCCTGACATCACTACACCTTATGATACAAATAAATTTCATTTTGACCAATCACGACTCAAGAGAATAAAATTCACTATCTTTACTAGTGCCAATGACTTCAATTCATTTCAATTCTCCAACTAAAAAAAATATGAAGAAATGAAGTTAAGCAATTTTCATGCGAGAGCCATGTTTTCTTTCCATCAATATGCCTTCTCTAGTCAGACACAATATTGCTCAGAGAAGAAATTGCCATTGTATGGACTTCAATCATGGGATTGATCATGATTTCCTAACCATCACAGATAAATGACAAAAGAAAGAAAAAAGATACATGGAACTTACAGACATACAAACAGCCCATATAATGTGATAACAAACATTCAGTAAATAGACGATTTCACAGGATATCTTAATTTATGTCTACATTCATGTTCTAAAATTGTTAAATTTACCATCTGTTATGCAACAAAGTAATCAATGGCGGTTCAGAGAAAAAATGCAGGAATCAAACTCCAGACCTCTGCATCCAGTCCAGAGAAGAATGACTTAATCACTCTAATCGGCCAGACTGTAATAATGTTACCATAAAGACAGGCATTGTAAAACCTGACAGTTAAGTTCAGAGGTACCAAACTATTTCTAAGCAATGGAAAATCTCAAATATAAAAATAGTACGACAGAAATTTTAAAACACTAAACGAAATCAAAACTAGATGAAAAAAAAAATATATACATTTTTAACTTTTCAAAATATATTCTAACCAGCAACACCCCAGGATAAAAAGTAGTATCCATATTGTATAAGACAAAAGAAAACAAAATATTTGACCATGCGCCCACAGCATCCATATCACTTGAAACATCAGACAACAATAATGAGGAATGAGAAATTTAGAAACTATTCTTACTGTGAATGATCAATTCGATTAACACTTATCGACGGTGAAAGTGACAGTCGCAAACTGTGTAGGTCAAAATTCCATTGTTTTGAAAAAAATCTTAAAAACCCTTCTCAAAACAAAGAATAATAATATGAACCAATGAAGGTTAAATGCACACAGAGCTGCCAACCCTAATCAAAGTAAAAAACAGGACATAAATAGAGAGAAAGAAGAAAAAACATTGTGAAAAAACAGGATCATCCAATAAAAACAGTGAATACAGGCGATTTGATGAGGTTGATAATGACTTAAAAAACCCTGGAAAATCCCTTTAAAAAACAGGAATTGGCAGATCTGTGCACATGTGACAAAATAGTATAATTTCCATGGGTAGTTTATTATAATAGAATAATGATGTACACGACCCAATAATGTCATTTATCAAAAAATAACAACGCGAGCTGTTGTAAGACTTACACAGATTGCGATTGTCACTGTCAATATAATACACTCACATCACACACATAATTCCAATGAGAAAAATGTGTCCTATCTTTGACTTACATCATAGCTTGTTGCCCTCCAAACAACATCAAACTATGATTCTATTCATTAAAAACAAGCATATCACTGAGAGAAAAAATTCTACTCAAGACATGATTTTGTTGTATTAAGTTTAATTTGCCAAGTCTAAAATCTTTTGTGATCAAACCAAAAGGTGCCATTTTATTTATGGATCATATTTGCGAACAATCGGAATCAAATATTTGCACGTATAATTTTTTTTTTAATGTGTAAATTCAAATAGGGGTTAAAAACTAAAAGGAGGTTCAGCTTCATGGAAAATAGTAATTCAAAAAATATATTTTTGGCAAATAGTGTCTTGGCAACTAAATTACTTTTCAAATGGGCAGGAGTCTGTTCCATTCATCTTTGTATAAACCAACTATAATTCATATTTAGAAGAAGGAAAAAAATGTTCCTCAACCTATTTGGTTATTTGCTTTTCAAGGTCGTTTTTTTTCTAACTGTGCACCCACAGATCTTCTTTCTATTTTATTAAATAGTATATTCTTGTTAAAACCTTACACCGAAAGGTACTAAAAAGGTTATTGATAAAGAAAGAAAGATATTCTTGTTAAGCCTAATACCACCCTTCCCCTTCCCTTGTGCATCAATTGTCTGCTAACACAAACATGATATGTTTTCAAGATGCATTGACATGATTATTGTATTGTTATCTATTACCATCAATATCATTATCATCATTGGCATCACTTACATATATCATCAAAATCATTATCATCACTGTGTTGTTGTTATCATTAAAATAACTTCAAAAAAGTAAAGCAGTTTAAATAATTACAAAATCACATGTTTAAACAATAACTTAAGATTTTGAGTTCTTTGTAGTGCAACATCAGTGATCAATATCTTTTGAAAACAAGGTGAAGAATTATGCCTTCAATGACAAACGTAAGAAAACAATAGAGACACTGACAACGTCAACATCTCTCTTTTTCTCTGTGAAAATTGTCAGTTTTCATGATGAGCAAAACAAAAACAATTTTTGAGAAAGGTCTTGTGCATGGAAGATGAGGGAGAGAGAGAGAGAGAGAGAGAGTGGAAGGGGAGGGGGAAATAAAGAGGGAGGGGGAGAGAAGAGAGAGAGTGGAAGGGGAGAGGGGAAATAAAGAGGGAGGGGGAGGGGAGAGAGAGAGAGAGAGAGAGATTGCTTATTATTGCTTCTCCCTCTTCTTTCAGCCTCTCTGGTAAACTACTGCAGGGGCAATTCCATCCCACTCAACATCGATTTCCTCTCCTACTTTTCATTGTTCACTGGAAGAAAAACATCCAGTAATAGTCAAACAGTGCTGGGATATTTTTTTTAAACAAACAGAAGAGAGCTTACGGGATAAAATGATAAAGGAGAGAGGAAGGTAAGGAAAGAAAAATGATCTTAGCTTTTAAATAATTGATTTTTAAAATCATACCTTTGTCCACCATAACCCCACCCATTGACCCATGCCTAAGGGGCAGGAGGAGACAAATGTTCAGAACAATATATTGTCAGACTTGGGATTAATGTCTAGATACATTGTGATGAAAAATAAAGGGGAAAAAAGGAAAGAAGAAAAATGATGTAAGAAGTGATGAAGCAGGAAAGTCAGACATATACTGGAGAGTTCGTCTCCGGTGACTCTAGCAGAGGAGGCATGGATCGAGGTCCACCGTCATCAAAGAAACGACGCCATGTGAATTCCATAAAATATGCAATTTCTTGAAGCTTGCAACTGTCCGAGTCATTAGTCTGTAGCTTTTCAATATTAACGGGATCAAAATTTGAAATGTCTGTCATGAACCGAATGGTGGGTTTGTATGGCGCTGACTGTCGCCGGAGTCCTTCAAAGTTCATGCCATCGAAAAATACATGTTCTTTAACTTGTCTGGCTCCATCCTTTCCAAGCCGTGTTTCAGCTCCTTGAAGTAGTCTTACGATGAAGTTGGAGGTGGCGGGGGAAATGTTGCATTCGTGGCGAATAGACAGCGTTTCTTTCCAGTTGATTACCTGGAGATAAAACAGATTCACATTAACTCACACTCTATTTCAAAGTCCTTGAAAGCCATGAGGCTCATGTGTTTAGCCATGTTTCGGTAGCTTTAAGCAGACAAGTGACAACAATCATGTGGTACTTTCTGAACAGGTCGCTGGTCAATTGCAGACAAGCTTTCCCACTCTCAGATGAGAATTGGTACCCATTTCTACACCAGGGTCGAGTGAGGCAATCAGAGTAAGGTTGCTTGCCTAAGAAAACGACAAAATGCCTAAAGTGAGAAACGACCCTATGACCCTCGCCATGGAAGTTTTGTTTTATTTTGTTATCCAAACCGCATTATACCCCTAAGGAGTGTCGCGGCCAGCTCCATGTCCAGCATTGCTGAAAACAGTGCTGGAAGAACTCTGGATAAGGCAAGCAGGTGATCAGCCCACTACACCCCCAAACTTGAATGTCACAAAGAGCGTCACATTTTTAGTTGTTGCCCAAGTTTTTGGCCAATTCACAATTCAGCTATAAGGAAACTGAGCAGATCTTGCCACAATATACTCATATATATACATCCAAAGTTTGAAACAACTAAAATTTTAATAGAAAGGAGTTGTAAGAAGACAAACGTTAGTCTAATTTGATATTAGAGATGGGGAAAATTATATAAATAGGAAAAAAATCAGAGACCGGTGAAATGTGAGACATTTTGGAAGTTATTTCCTCCTACAAACTTTCAATAAACCCATTAAAACTATGTATTTTTGGAAGGTTCATCATTTTTCTACCAATGGTCACTGTTTTGTCCAATTCTATTTATTCTATTGACATCATCATTTTTATTTTTTGTAATCACTCCTTGTCAAAATAGAGTTATTTCCCTTGGCTTAGGGTTCAGGACATGTTGACTTGGACTAGCCTCAGGGTGGAATAAGTTAAATCAGTTTTTTGTTTCTCCTGTAATAACAACCATGATGGACTTAAAGCGGTTTCCTTGCTACACTGACGTTATACATCCGGTAATACAGGTGGGTTTTATCTATACTTGCGTCTTTCATCTCATTTACGATTAGAAATTACAAAAAAGAAGCTACCCGAATAAATCAATCTGCCCGATATACACACCTTGTATTGTGTTTCTGCTGGCGTGCTGGCGTAGAAAGGAGGCGATCCGATGATCATTTCATATAAAATGACCCCAACACTCCACCAGTCACAGGCTTTAGTATAACCTGTGGAATAAATTGCAATGGACAATAGATTATATTTATGGCTGGTGGCAGTTCATTGGTCCAAAAGGGTCAATTTTCACTTTTAATCTTACCAAGGACACAGTAGGCTAATCACCTTCTTGTCTAAAATTCTTTCACTCATAGCATCTGCGGCTCTCTATTCAGCCATGCTTGATGGTCAGGGTGCCCGCATTCAAATATGTGCGTATCTTGTGTTCCTTTCATGACTGAACATGGGGCTGTTATCGTTACCCTAAGATGCCCCTGGCTATTCTGTATCAAAGTGCACAGCTTTAAAAGGTTCAAATTTTAACTCGCTTGCGACACACAACACACAGTCTGCATGATGGTCGGAAATTCCCTCTTGCCGCACAACGCAGGGCCTGTGTGATGACCGTTTACCAATCGCTCACACTTTACCTCAAATTTATCTCTATTACTTTTTGTGCTATGGATTTTTGAAAAATTGCTCAAACAGTCAGTCCGTGGGGAAAAGATCTGGAAAACGTGTATGGTTAGATCACGACATGAAAATGAGCATTTCAATCGACTGTCATTTTCCATTGAAATTCTTAGAAGAGTAAACATTGAGAATAATTTGTACTTGCACGTTCAGAATGACAGTATTGAATATCTAAATCAACTTAATAATCTAGATACAAATAATTGATATTTCCTTTTAGTAAAAAGGGAACATGAAAAAATATTGACTTGGATAAAAATATACTTATGCGGCTTGGATCTTCTAGCAGAACAATTCTAAATGAAAATAACTCTGCTTAAATTTCAAAACATAATATTGTTGCAGGAACTGGTCCTAGAAATCATATGTAAGTGAGCAAGTCCTTGAGAAACACTGAACATACACACCTTCGCGTAAGAGCACTTCTGGAGCAATATAATTGGGGGTGCCCACCAAGGAATGGGCCAGACATCGCTTCTGTTCCTGTAGCCTGCGGCGTTCGAGCGGCTTGTTGATATCACACTGATCAGGTGAGTACAAACTGACGTCCATGGAATCTTGACGTGCATGGGTCCCCTCTAAAGGACAGAAAACATGATTAATAGACACATTTCTAGGGCTTTTCAAGGACAAAATTGCCAGGGCTAAAAAATTCAATATCATACTCAGAAAATTCACATTTGTGGCTTATAACTTATACTATCAAACTATCCTCCTGGTAAGACAAAATTCCAGGGGTTTTCAGGGCCAAACAAATTCAATTATTTTTCAAGAATGGATCTCTGGCATTCAAGAGATGCAGGTCTGTCAACCCGAACCAAAGTAAAACGAGGACAAGACTACAAAAAAAAACAGGACATCAATAGAGAGAAAGGGGAAAAAACATTGTTAAAAACAGGATTAGTCAACAAAAATGGTAAAAACAGGCCATTTGTTGATAAGTTATAAAATGACTTAATAACAGGAAAATCCTGTTTAAAAAACAGGACTTGGCAGGTCTGAAGATGTTCGGGAACCCTGTATGACACAATGCCAATGCCAAACTATTATAATTTTGGTAATAGGGCAGGAGCATTTCTTACTGATCATCTCTAATATCCTTGACTAAACTGATTAGCAAATGTTTGGCTCCATCTGTTTTCCAACATCTCTTTAATCTTAATAGACAAATATCACCCAGCAGAGAGCAGATTTATCCGAAAATGCTACAAGATATCTTAACTTCATTTACATATAAAAGAGCTGAGGGGATACCAGTGCACCGTAAAGCAATGTTATGAACAATTCAGAATAGGTATGATCCCTTGCTCGTTTCAAATCCTTGACCTTGAAACAACCAAAAAAAACCTCTGCTTCCTGTTGTGCGTGGTGATAAAGTATAAATATACACTTCAAGACAAATCTTTCACAAGACTGAAGAGGTGACCCTTGAAAAACAATGCACCAGATTTTAAAAATAGAGAGTTGTCTTAACTGAAATTTTTTAATGAAAACTTGAAAATAATAATAATGGAATGATGAAACTTTACAACATCAAATTCTTCCATTCTTATTCAGCCTCCCTTGTACTGCATTACACTACAAAAGGCTGCATTAGAGCTGGAAATATCTAACGTGTCTACAGCAGATGGAGGCTATCGTTTCAACTTCATGGGGTCACTGAACAATGCAAAAATACACATATTTATACTTCTAAGTTCTAGTGTTTCTTATGGGATTCAACCTTTGTACCAGCCAATTCAGTTGCAGAACACTTCAGTTACTGTATCACCCTATGACAAGGTACACCCATATCTGCAAAAATGCTAATAATAATTCATAATATATAATTTTGGTTGATTAGGATTAATTCATGGAAAAAGAGATGAATACTGCCTAGAGAGACAAATAAGTGAGATAGGTTAATTAGTAAATAAAGTCAAGAACCAGGAGATCAACCAAAATGTTAGAAATTACCAAGTGTAAAAGAAAATAACAAATATATTCACATTATATCCCCCCCCCCCCCCCCACTTCTATTCATTCAACCGTATCCCCATGCTCACCTTTCTGATAGTATTTGGAATTATGAGTCCATCGGAAGCCTGTACAGAGCCCAAAGTCGGTCAGTTTGATATGGCCTTCTTGGTCAATCAGGATATTGTCTGGTTTGATGTCTCTGTGAATAAATCCCATTCGATGGACGCTTTCAATGGCCAGAACCAGCTCCGCAATGTAAAAACGGGCTAAATTTTCAGACAGGGTAGACTTACGAATTAGGAGTCCCATTAGATCTCCACCAGGAACATAATCCATTACAAAGTACAGGTTGTCCCGATCCTGAAAGGAATAGTATAACTTGACCACCCATTCATTGTCGGCCTCTGCTAAAATATCACGCTCTGCTTTGACATGTGCGACTTGATTACGTTTAATGACATTAGTTTTCTGTAGCGTTTTCATGGCATAGAGATGGCCATCTTCCTTTTTCCTCACTAGCGTTACCTCGCCAAACGCTCCGACGCCAAGTGTTTCTAACTTTTCAAACATAGAAGAATCAATCTTAGCACGTTTTAAACGAATGTAGTTTGACTCTTTCTGGTGTAACATTTTTCTCATTTGACAAGCAGCCTCGTCAGATAAATTAGCTTTGGCCATTTCCTTTTCTAACTGGAGCTTTCTCTCGACACGCTGACTATGAGATTTTAGGACATTTTCCACGTGTTGTTCCATGTAAAACTTGAATGCCTGGGGTGAGTAGACACGAACTTTTGTTTCTGACCGTAGTTGATCTCTGTCTCTATCTTCCATTAGTTTAGGGAGTGGGGACATACACCGATGCTTCTCTTGATTGCTGGAGGACTTTGACGGGGCGGGGCTCGGGGTTTGGCTAACAATGCTGGTGTCTGTGTCTGTTTCTTCGGTTTCAGATGAAAGCACACTATTATAAGGTGGGAGGTTTTTATTGCCATTAATTAAATGGTTGTTGGCATTGCTATTTGTATCCAATTGCTGTAGATTGCGGGCCAAACTGTTGTCGGCGTTGGAAGATGTGGGTTGAGCATGTGGTGAGTTTGAGGCACTGGGTCCAGGAAGAGATGAGTGTGGTGGTAAAGGTGCTGTCACATGAACAGGGGAGGAAGGGGAGGGGGAAGAGGAGGATGAGCTTTGGTCCTGGGGAAACACTGAAGGTAGATGAGAAGGGGGTTGGAGTTTTGGCATTGATACAAGTGGAGGTGAGTGGCTATGAAATTGTCCCGATTCGGGTGGAGGGGTGGTTGGTTTCAGAGGGACACGCGGGGGAAGAAGAGGAGGAGGAGGGGGGTTTGTGTGAGATATCAACCGACCAGGATATGGAGGAGGAAGTCTATCTGGTATATCCGAATTGGTAGAGGGTGATGATGTGGTTGATAGGACAGATAATGGAGATTGGTTGGTTACTCTAGACACTGGTGAATCAGACCGAGGCGTAGATAAGGCCGGGTCTGGAAAAGGGTTGCCGTTGGTTTTGATACATGTATTGTTATTATTACGATGATCATAATTTTTCACATGTAGCTTGTGGTTTTGAGACAAGATGTCTTGCCTAGCTCGAGAGTTGAGAATCGTTGGTTGGGCGGTCGATGCCGCTGCAACTGCAGCAAGTTGTTCTGGAGTTAAATTCCCATCCTGACCCTCAGCCGACCGAAGTAAATGTGGATGGCAATGAGGTTTTGAATGCGTAATGTGAATATTATTAACATTGACATCCCTCTTACCAGTCATAACTACGACGCGGGACGAGGAGCTAGAGACTGGGAATGCTGTAGAGGGCACCGGTGGGGCTAACTGTTTGTGGTGTGCTAATTGATTGTGGTGGACTGGGCTGGAAAAGCCTGATGGCGTTACTGTGGATGTCTGTTGCATGCCATTGATGCCAGCAGTAGGGGGGACCATGGGTATGGTGGCTGTCTGAGGCATGGGTTTCTGTACCTCTTTGCTCTTGACAGATTTCATGATGACGGGTAAGTGGCTGGAATCCATCGGCATACACGTGGCTGACACTGCTTTGTTGGCTACCACTTTCTTTGGGTTTTCTGGTGAAACACTACTGCTCGAATGTTCTGAATTGGCAACCACTATAGGAGCTCCCATTGGAAGGGCAATGCCCAGCCTGGCAGCTTGAATCTGTGCTTGGGCTTGGCTGTAGGAAGGGAGAAAGCCTTGGGTGAAACCGTGCTGGACAGAGGAGCTTCCACAAGACGAAGGGGCCGGACTTGGACTATTGGAAGAAGTGGAGCCAGCACCATGGGCAGTCAGGATCATGTGATATTGCAGAGGGCTGGGGGCTGGTGTGTTGGAAGCACTGTTGTTGCCCATCATATTAGGTTGTTGCTGACAGTTGATGCCCCCTGGCACTGGGCTAACCCCCCGCTGACCTAACATTCCCATGGGCGGTCCTCCGTTGACCTGTGTTATCTGTGGCTGATGAGGATGGGATGGCTGCTGAGGTGCTGGAGTTTGGTGTTGCTTGTGCTGCGATGTCTGTGGGGAGATGAGCTGAATGATTTGTTTGACGTGGCCATGGGGAATATCAGATTGATTGTGATTGAGTACTGCATTGTGTGGGAAGAGTCCTGTTTGGCCTCCTCCCATTTTACCCTTGTTAATGTGAGGACCACCCATCATCATGCCTGAAGAGTGGTTGGAGAGCGACTGGAACGAAAAGAACAGAAAAAATGAATAGCGAAGTCAAGTAGAAATACTGAGATAAAGTAAACTAGATATAAGTAAGGCCTCCTGATTTAACTTTCAGTGCCATCATCAATAAGCAATTATAACATTAAAAATCCACGACTTTCAACAATTTACAGTATCAAATTAAGAACAAAAAACAAAGGTTAGCAATATTCTCTTTCGGGTTTTACCTAGAGCTAATACAATGTCAGATTCATTTCAATATTCCCACAAATTTGTATTCCGGTAATATCAGTTTGAGTCTCTCTTTAAAAAACAGGTGTGTTCATTTCATTGATGAATCATCATCTACAAAGGGTAACATTTTACAATTACACAGAAGGAAAATCAATTTGGCACTTAACCATTAAGAATCAAGGACTTGCAGCTGACCCAAAGGAGATAAAGAATCAAATTGATTTTTTTTTAACCGATAAAAAGGCAAAGAATCTTGGAATATTTCTAGATAGTACTTTGAGTATGGATCACCAAATCAGACACATGGTCAAACTTTTGAACTTTGAAGAAATGCCAAATGAAATCATTCCTCCCAACTGAATGTTTAAAAACAGTGGTATTGACTTTAATTCTATCACGTTTAGACTATTGTAACTCACTCTTAGCCGGCCTTCCAGATGCACAGTTAAAAAAACTCAAGCATGTTCAAAACAACGCTGCAAGGTTGGTGTTGGGAAGGTCTTATGATGTTGATGCAGTTCCATTGGTTACCCGTTAAGGGCAGAATAGAGTATAAGATTGCACTCTTCTTGTTTAGATTTAAATCTTTAATTGACTCTTCAGCGCCGGCCTATATTCAGGAACTCATTGCCTCTTATACCCCACTGAGAGCCCTCAGATCTAGTACTTCTTATACCCTTGCTGTTCCCAGAACAAAATTAAAATCATTTGGAGATAGAGCTTTTTCTAAATCTGGCCCTATAACTTGGAATTCCCTTCCTGACCCTATAAAATCATGTCCAACTATCAACTTTTTAAAAACGCCTGAATACCTTTCTATTTGATAAATATATGTTGTAATTAGTGGTATATTATAGCATAAGAACACTTGTCTAGTATGTTAGTATTATTTACAAAGTGCTTTACAGGTGGCTGCTGTAGCGTTTCAGTTGCTTTTTGGTGTGGTGTTGTAAACTTGCTTTTACATGAGTGTATGTATTGCTAACTTTAATTAGATATTGCTTGATTGTATGTTACAGTATTTTTAGAAACTGTAAAGCACTTTGGGGTTTGGACGGAAGGCGCTATACAAATATTCTTTACTATTTATTATTATTATAAGAGGTAAAAACACTGATTTGTTCGACTACTGACCTGTTGAGCAAGCTGATTGGTACTAGCAGAAGAAGAAGAAATGGAGAGTTTGGCAGTTCCATTGATCAGGCCTGCAGCCAGGGAGGTGGAAGTGGAGGACGGAGAAGGTGGGATGTAACCTGAACTGGCTGGCTGACTGGCGGTGATGGGTACCCTTGGTGGAATAGGGGGTGGAGTCTGAAGTCCATTGGCCACCACACGCCTGCTGTGTGCTGGCCCAGGTCCCTGATTCAAACCAGGACTGTCAGATCGAATGCTGTTACAATCAGATGCTGTCGGGCTGCCAGGACCGAAACGTGGATGAAGCACTGGAAAACACAAACAAATAGGCACTACGATTATTATCATTGACTATTATCATGAATATCGTTGGTTCAGTGCATCTCCAGCACTCTTTTCCCCAACATAGTTGGCACAATATGAGCGTCACATTTTCTATGTGTTGCTCAAGTTTTGGCAATTAATAGAAAAATTCACTTTGTTGCCTTTTGCTATATCTAGACTATTATGAGAACAAAATGATTTAAACAAATCTTGGCTTTTGACTCAAGGAAAAAAAAAAAAAGGAATAAAATTCAAATCTTAAACGTTCCAAACTTACCGAATTGAGGAGGAGGTCCCGTTGGTTGACCTTCTTTGATCTTGTCCATCATGTACTGCAAGAGGTGGAGGGCTGCCTCCACACTCTGGTTGCCAGTCATGCGAAGGGCATGCTCTGCTATGACCTGGGTGAATATAGAAAAATAAAGTAAGATTGGAGTTGATCTCTTGAAAAAATAATTTTTTCCACAAAAAAACATGGCCCCTTTCTTTCAAAGCAATTCCAGGGCTTTTGAAGAGCAGACTTCTTAAATTCCAGGGCCACAAAATTCAATATTCTAACCAGAAAATTTACATTTGCAACACAGAAAAGATACACAGGGGTCATGCACCAATGAATTTTTTTCTACCAGGACATTATGTGCTTGTTTCAGGACCTTTGCAGACTGAGGAAATTCAATTTGTGTACAAATTCTCTCTCTCTCTCACACAAAACCACATGTGACACATATACAGTGGACAACGTTTCAACCGAAAACGGCTAAACAGAAAATATTGATGAACCCAAAGAAAATGAAATCACCGATTTTTTCCTCTCTTTGTCTTCGTTAATTAACTAGCAACAATCCGAAACGGCTCTATTTCTAAACCAAAAGAAAAGTTGACAGTTTTGAGTAGTAAACGATACATTGTAAAGTGTAAAGAGCATGATTAACTTTGTGGATATATGCGCTATAATACAAGCCAGCAAGAGAATAAAAAACACAGACAGAATACTATTTCCTTTTCCTTTTCCTTCAGACTATTTCCTTTTCTTTCAGGCAAGATATGACATACTATTTCCTTTTCTTTCAGACAAGATATGACATACTATTTCCATTTCTTTCAGGCAAGATATGACATACTATTTCCTTTTCTTTCATTCAAGATATGATATACTATTTCCTTTCTTTCAGGCAAGATATGACATACTATTTCCATTTCTTTCATTCAAGATATGACATACTATTTCCTTTCTTTCAGGCAAGATATGACATACTATTTCCTTTTCTTTCATTCAAGATATGATATACTATTTCCTTTCTTTCAG
>JARBEQ010022951.1:0-13532 GCA_030265355.1 Tritonia tetraquetra | reverse complement strand
ATAACATTGTTACTGTGATAGCAACAACATTGAATAATAGGTCCATAACATTGTTACTGTGATAGCAACAACATTGACTAATATCTTACTCGTGACAACAATCAAGGTTTTCGAAAAGAATGGGATGATCCTCTGATTGACCTTGAATTCCCACGACATGTCTTCAGCTTTACAAGGTCACTGGCACAACAAGCCCGTTTCAATCTCCTTCACTGAGACTGAGGTTTGTATGTTGGCAGTGCCTTTCACTATTCAGACCTGTATTCCGTTGGTGACCACATTACCGGTAAGTAGTAGGAACAAATGGAAACACTAAAACACTAGATCTCCAAGAACCACAATTAGACAATGAGACAGGCCTTGGTATGGTTAATCCGTACAATATGGTTTTAAATAAAACTTACATATTTTATTGGTACATTTTCAAAATCAAATAAAAGGGATCAGACAATGGTATTCATGTTTAAATTTCATGGCATCGTTCTTATCCATTATGCCCATAACTGATTTTCATTCTAGATTTTTGAAAATTGATGTGAAATGAATGTTGTTTTCCTTTCCTATCTTCATTGCGTAGCCCCCAACGCTTCAAGACTTGTTCAAGAAATGTTCTTCACTATCATCATTGCCATTTGTAAAGTTAACTATTGAATATAACAAAAACAGGTAAAGAAAAAATGTAAACATCCCATAAAATTCATATACAAGACTTACGAAACACATTCAACTGAATAACTTTTTTCATAATTACTCATGTGTGAATTATTCTGATGGTAAACTGAAAGCTTAAAAGATGTGATTGGAGAATAGGAAGATTTATGGAAAAGTAGATAAGTGGTGAAAACTCCTGATAGAATATGATTTTTCCATTTCCATTTTGCATGCAATACATTTTGTCAAATATATAATAATTGTTTGGGTATTTTTCCTTCAATAATACCATGATGCAGTGTACAAATTAAAGCATGCAGATTCACATCTTCAAACACTTCATGCAAAGAAAGTTAGTAATAATAATATAATATATGGTAAAAAGGTGAGGAAGGCTTCAGTCTGGGTAATATGGGCATCAACACTCTCAGTATGGTGAGGGAGGGAGGGCAAAGGGCTTGCAAGGGTGTGAAAAAGGTTGGGTGAAGGATGTGAGGAATTGATTCAGTGTGAAGTGTAAGGCCTCAAACAGAGAAGCATTACCTCTCCCTCACATTCTCATCACTCCCTCTGAAAGGACACACTCCATGCATGAGAGGGTTTTTATAGACTTTCTGGGTCTTCACTGAGAGAGCAGCGAGAGTGTGAGGGAGATGTGATGTCACTCCATTTGGGACCTTAGTGAGTGTGTGGATGTGAGGCTATTATCATATTATGTGAGGCAGTGGTTCCCAACAATGCCGACTCCCAGGCTTCACAAAGAGGGTATTGAGGATCCATGAAAACAAAAAATTATCATATAAGCTGAAAAACTTTCTTTCTTTCTTTCTTTCTTCATCATTTTCCGTTTTACCATTTCGGTATCAGGTTAGCTAAAGTTGACTCTGGTTAATGACAGGAGTGGCAAAAGTATTGCGATTGACCAGTGTCATTTATATAGAATTAATTCATTCCGTTTATATAGAATTAATTCATTCCGTTTATATAGAATTAATTCATTCCGTTTATATAGAATTAATTCATTCCGTTTCTTAGGAAAAGTTGCAATTAGGCAGCAATTTGGATTAACCAAAGTTTACTGTATATTATATACAGCAGACTCAACGTGTCACAAATTGATTAAAACAACACTGGGTCCTTGGCACTGAAAACGTGGGTGAAAAAATCAGCTGAGCGACAAAAGGGATTTGCTGCCATTCACGTGATGGAAACCAAATTCAAATCCCACTGATTTTGATTTCTGATGCAAAGTGGATCCCTTATGGTCACAGTCAAATCACCAGTCTTCTCATATAAGACAAAACACATGAGTTCAAACAATTGGAAACCACTGATCAAGGCAAATGATTTTCAGTAATTAGATCATAAGCTTGACTTTTTCTACAGTGTCAAAGTATTGAGATATATATTTATATGTGGCAGTGAATGTGTGCTAGACAGGACTAATATTTCCTTTCAATATAAAGCAAGGTCATTCTTTTTTTTTATTTTTCAATAATTTCACATCTAGGTATTGAACAAAAAGCCTTTTCCAAACACTTCTAGAAAACAGCTTGCTAAAGATAACTTTAGGTGGGCGGTTTTTAAATGGTTGAGGCCGATTAAAAATCAATTTAATTGTTTATCATATCAAACACGAAAGAAAACTTGCCAGTGCAAATAAAGATGAAGAAACAAAATCATCAATCAATCAATCAAAGACTCATTTTCAACTCATAATTTCAACAAACACTTACCAGACTGTCCTGAGAAAAAGTAAATGGAAAATATGACAATGGCTAAAACAATGCAATGGAAATACAAACACTACAAAAGACCAGGGGAAACAAAGGGATAACAATACAACATTGATCCTTGTTTTCAATCACTTATTACATGTTCCCAACACTGATTTTGGGTTCCGTATGTGACGTAAATTTCACCAAGTTGAAACATAATACATGTACCCAGTAGCAAACAGCTTAAAGCAAAAAAAAATAAAAATGTAAGAATAGAAAATAAATTAAGCTAAACTAATCTGATCCTATTCAATGACAAAGCATTCCTTAGCTCTATGTCACGGTAATGACGCCACCGGCATTAATTGGTAATTTCCCCCTTCACCGTAACAACGCTGCCATCACAGTTTTCAAGTCTAGACAGGAAAATAATTACGCCAACCAGAATGGTGACAAAATTACAGTCACAAAGAGTTAATCAAATAAATTATCATGTTTTTAAAAAAATCAGTATTGTATTCATGATAGTAATCAATCTTTTTAGAGCTCTCTTGAATTAAAGTAAAACACTTAAGAGGATTAAAAGTATTCTAATTAAATGACTTGTATTATTTTCCTTTGATGTCTGCATATTCTATTTTGCTATTATGACACATTCAGTGAAAGACAGAGCATGTCCATCAAGTGGTGACATACTGATTGAAAGAATAACTTTCATTTTTGCTTGATATCAAGTGAAAGTAACTCAACTCTTGTCCTATAATCATCAGATTGGTTTTTAAAGAGTTTTTTAGGTGTGTGCATTATCAACAAACCATTGATGCAATAAAAAGACAAAATGGAAGACAAAACAAGGGTACTGCTACACAAAACATGTCTGAGGTGGGAGGAAAAAGAAATTAAATAAATACTTTTTTTTTTAAAGTGCTACAACCTGAATGGTTTTTACAAAAGCTACATTGGGATAAGTCACATAATAAAATTCATGAGGGGTATCAACAATGCATTCATGCCTATGTCAACGAGCTGGATAATGCAAAGGGGAAAAAGCCAGAACAAGTTAGCAACAAAAATAGAGAGAGAAAATTACTTACTTCTACGGCTGATAGCAGGATCAACCTCCACCCCTTTCTCATAAGGTGTTCCTCCATTTACGTACAAGTCATATGATCTGAAAAGTAAAATTGAAATAAAAATGACAGAATTACACCCAGAACACTATACGCCTCAGGCACTCCATGACCCAAAGCAACTCCCAAAGCAACCCAATCATATTTTGAACCTATAAATATTACATATACACACACATGCACATATCACTTGCTTAAGGGGTTTGAGTTGTGGAGAGAAAAAATCTGTGGATTAAATGGCTGTGGAAATTTTTTCCGCAGAAATCCGCTGTTTTAAAAAAAAAGTGCACATGCAGAAAATTCGCAAAATCCCCATCACTGATTGCACCTCTTTCATTTCAATGCCTCACATATTTAAGAATTTAAGTAACCTTATACAAGATGCTTTAAAAAATTTTTAAAAGGAGAATGTTTGGACTCACGTGATCAAATACCAAAAGCGAAGTTGACTTATTCGCATGGAAACCCATATCAAAGAATGTATCAATTCTGATTTTTAACCTACGATACTTGATGACTAGACTAATGTGTTATAGTTGTAAACATTACAACCTTTTGTTTTCCTACAAATCAAAATCAAGGTTTCTTAACCCTGTGACCCTGAGTACAACATCCTGAGAGCATGTCCTTATACGACAATGTACCACATGTTACATATACATCATTTGGAACAAAGACCATGTTTTGGAATGCGGTGATGACTAAAATATACTTGACAAGAAGTCTTGTTCTATGTCTAGTGAACAAACCAGTGTAAATATCACTGGTAGCTCCCAAGCAAGTTTAGAGAATTTTGTCATGATGAAGCGAGCAACTTGTAAACAATCTGCTCTGGGCTATTCCCTTGCTAATTAATTCGCCAACCCATATTTAAAGCAGAATATCAGTCTCAAGGATGGCCAAGTATAATCATCACTATATTTAGACACTTTAACATTTCATGTACATGTTATAAAGAGCTTTGGGCTGAAATTGGCTGATTTCATGGGTAAAATTGACTTCTCTCTAATTTCATATGAAATCAGCCACAAGACAGAGGTTAGTCATAAAGTATTGAGATAGTTTTATATGTTTATTTCTCCGTCATTTGAAGTTTGACGTTTTACACCCTTTTCAACACAGAAAAGATCATGTCAATGGCAGTTCAATAGAACTTGAGAATATTCCATGTGGATCTCCAAGGCAGAGAAAGCCATGAAAACTCTGAAAGGTCCATAGAAAAAATTCTGCACAAAGTGGGACTTGAACCCAGACCTCCGCACTCAGAGGGAAGTGACTTAACCACTACAGACTTCCCCCAATGCAGTTAACAACAGAGTTATATCAATTTACAAGACAAGATAACATATTACTTTATCAATCCATCAGTTGTTGGAAATTACACCTGTTACATTTTCTATGCATAGACAGAACAATTATATGAAATTCCTGAGAAGATCAATAGGCAAAACAAAGAGATAAATTAGAAATGCTAGGAATAGGGAAGTAGTAAAAACTGAAAGTCTGGAAATGAAAATAGATAAAAATCAATTAAAATGGTTTGGACACATAAACAGAATGAAAGATAACAGAATTCCTAAACAAATATTAGAATGTAAACAGCAAGAAAAACTACCTAGAGGGAGACCAAAGAAAATGTGGCAGAATGCAGTTTCAGAAATAATAAAAAAGAGAGGATTTAGGCTTGTAGAGGCAAAGAGGATGTCACCCAATAGGGATCAATGGCGAAAGTTTGCGTATCATGCATAAACCTTACACCAAAAGGTACTAAAAAGGTTATTGATAAAGAAAGAAGAAAGAAAGATAGAACAATTCACGGACAAGGCCAACCATAGCATGAGTATTCAGGTGCATGGAAAACTCAATGACAACATTTGACAACTTACTTGTTGGGTGTAGCGACTCCATTGACATCAAAACTTGGTAGATGGACCCAGCCACAGCTGAACTCGCCTCTTTCATTGGTGCTCTGCAGTGACAACAAAACTCATCAAATACAAACACATGCTTTTAAATAATAATGATTAGTAGCATTAAGCATTGTGTTCCAAAATAATTTTTTTTAAATGATGTAATAAACAGGACAAAGAAAAAAGATTAGTCCTCTTTGAAAAATACATAACAGTAACATTTTCAACTGACCACATTTCACTCAGGAATAAGAGATAAGACACCTGATATAACCTTATACAACCACAAGGTAAAAGATGCAAATGGATAATATTCAATTGTTGTTGGGGTTTGTTTTTTTTCATAGCGTCCTCTGTTCATCATAATTTCTAGCCATTCATTTAAATACCAATGGTGTACAAAGTTCAAAACAAAATGAAAACAATTTGTGAAAACTATTCTACACATACACACAAAATTATTTTTTTTTAATCAATGATGAATATAAGATAAAGAGAAACTAATTCTATTATTCGATAAATACAAATTTTTAAGAATGATGATAAATGGCCACCCATTCCTATTCCAAACAGCTTGTATGACTAGTATTGTCATCCAAACCGCAATATACACCAAATGAGTGTCGTAGCCAGCTCCATGTTCAGCATTGCTAAATACAGAAGTGGAAAAACTCTGGATCAGGTGGATAAGGCAAGCAGGTGATCAGCCCACTGTGCTTGTATGACTAGTACCATACATAATGGACAGAAACGTTTATCGTAGTGGGTACAGTTGTATGAATTGCTCAGTGACACACCATAGCATCAAAGTCTTTAACATATCAAAACGCTACACAAACAATGGTATAAGTCCAAAACAGAAAAATCTGTACAGAAGAAATGAAAAAATGCCCAAGCGCTAAGACAATGGTTAGTTATTAGATCATTTGTTTCCCAATTCAAAATCAGAGGATATTAGTTTGTATCTTAAAGTGATTTTCTTTTCTTTCATCGTGTCTATCGAATTAATCATTATTATTCTGTCCATACAAGAATAAGTTGTTAGTCGGTTGATGAAAAAATACAACAATATTATCATTTTGAGACTTTTTTTGTTTTTTCATTTTCTAAAAGTGCACAAAATATATTTCTTTCCATGTGCGTGACCTATTCTATGCATAGGCACCAATAAAACAATGTTACACATATAAATATCTCAAACTCCAGCCCCAAAAAATTACAATCCACACACAGATGTGTTGTGCCCAACACACAAAACAACGAGTCAGAAAATTTACAGATTAAGAATATTAATTAAACAAGTGATCAGCTAATTATGTCCAAAACAAAACCTTGATTAGTGCCATGATAAAAAGTTTAAACATCTTTCGGGAGGCAGAGTTGCCATGGAGGGTCAGGGTCTGATTTTCCCTGCTGCATACCATTGTTCTCCTCTAGGCTATTTTTATGCTACGATCACATTTTCCTTTTTTCTGTTTGGTGGTACAACAGAAATTGCACAATGGCTGATCACCTGCTTGCCTTTCTACCTGATCCAGAGTATTTCCAGCTGGGGGTATGATGTGGTTTGGATTACCAAAAAAAAACCAAGTATGAGAGAAAACACAAACAGCCAATACTCAGTTATACCAAAGCATACCTTTGACTTTGCCATTCATTCTCCACATTCACCAATCCACCCACCCTCATTCTTTTAAGTTAGCCTCACGATATCAAAGTATGTTAGTTCAAACAATTGTGAAAAATAAAAGTCAGAGAAGATAAGGACAGAAACAGATAACGACAGAGGGAGAGATCTTTTAAGGCTATTGGATAAAGATAGTAATTCTAACTATGTACGTAAAATATAAAATACAAAATCAACAAAAAAGTTCTTCACCAAAAAGCGGTAGCTAATGAAACATTTCAATATATATATGTATATGTTCATTAATATATGACTCTAACTCTCTAACACACCAAAGCAAATTTCACATGTCTCATCCAATCATCGTATCACTGTGTCAAAGTAAAGCAAAATAAAACAATTGGCTCTCACTTTTTCGGTCAAAGTCTTGTTTGATGTTGTCAAGAGTAGAAAAACTATTTTGATGATTTAACGCCCTTTTTAACACATAAAACTCACACAGCTCACAAGCATTAATAGTTTTCTTGTAACAAAGATTACAGAATAAAAATTAATCATATAACTTGTAAAATTTGAAAAATGTCAATTGTCACTTTCTTGCTTTGACACAATGATAAATCACCACAATATACAATCACCATTTACACCAATCCACAATATACAATCATCATTTACACCAATCCACAATATACAATCATCATTTACATCAATCCACAATATACTTGTATCATATAATACATTATCAGCATTCTTGTTTACTCAAGAGAGAAGGAAAAAAATGAATCTACATTGCATTACCTCAGTAAAAAAGAATAAGAAGTCAAAACACATAATATGTAAGAATGTGTTTTGAGCTTGACGCATTCTACTCAAGATAAATAACACAAATAATTGGATAGAACTACTCGTTTCATGGTTGACTAATTAACTAAACAATTTTTTTTTAGTTCAAAGAAATAATGGACAGGTCTAAAGCCAGCACTCCTTAAATCTGAGATGAAAACCTCTGTCAACCACACCCCCTCCCCCCCCCCCCCCCTAAAAACACCAACAAACATCAGTGTTCTATAAGTTATTAGTATGTTCCTTTACCACACACAAACAAGTATCATCACCCAACATAAGAAAGTACCGCAACCATTTCACCGTAACCCCAGAGAATAAAAGAGGACCTTCCAATCATGACGTAATGCAACAAACACACTTTGAAAACAGAACACATTGTTAAATATGGGTTGAAATTCAGAGTTGAAGCACACTACTTGACACACTAAGAGTAAACAATTTTGCTGTTAGTGTAATGTATGCATTGTGTGAAAGTGTCTGTGTGAGCATGTATACAACTTACTGCCCTCTTACCAATTTTTTTCATTTACACCTTATTTTACTTTATTTTACTTATGTTATTATATTAATACAATGTGCCCAGAGCTCTCATGTCTTGAGGGATGTGTTGCGCAATATAAGTGTATATTATTATCATTATTATAATAATTATCATTATTATTATTATCATTATAAAAAGAAATGTGAGCAATTGAGCTACCTATGTTAACCCAGTGACTACTAGGGGTCCGAACACACAATTATGACTTGGTTATCCAAGAAATTGGGGCGTTAAAAAAAATTCGTAACATTTTTATTTATCAATATATTCTTATAAACTTTTGGCACAGTGTTCACAATTGATTAAACTTTAAATTTTGACCCTAAAAAAACTGTCTGTGTGTCGTTATAATGTTTGGTGGAGATTGAGTAAGAGGGAGGGAGACAACTGTTTATACAACACAACACTACAACAACAAAAAAGATGTCAGATAAAGAAAACAATCGTGAATTGGTGAAGGAACATCGTCATCACAACCACACTGCACTGTGACTTAATGATTGCACTACAATGGGACCTTACACCGAAAGGTACTAAAAGGTTATTGATAAAGAAAGAAAGAAAGAATACAATGGGCCGGTAAACTGATCAAAAACATTTCGATGCCATGTTTACATTTGCTTAGAAAACGGGACAGTCAAAATCTGACACTCCCAGCAGTGAAAAAAAAAAAAAGTAAAACTTAATCATCCATGCTATGGTTTCTGGTATGAAACAAAAGTAGACTGAAAGACCAAATAAGAGCACCATAGAGCAATAGCATATACGCAATCTTTCTATAGCTACGAACCAGCAATGTTAGAATCGCAAATGTGTGACAACTGTAGGACAGTGTATTTTTTTTTTTTAACACAAATGTGCAATCAAAGTAGTATGTCCTTAAGCCTTTTAGGCTCATAGGGCCTGTGCTTAATCCAGTTTCTCTAACGTGAAGCGGACAATTGACAATTCATCACTTCTTGGATACAACACTCGTCTATCGTCATGGCAATAATATGTTTTGGGGGCATTTTGTTGTTGTTCTTGTTTTGGTTTTCTTTGATTAAGAGCGGATATGTAATTGATTGTTTTTTGGTGTTGTTTTTTTTCATGGTTTATTTTTTAAGTGGGGGGGGGTTTTCTTTGTTAGTTTTGGGAGGAGGGGTGTTTAAAGTTGAGTTGTTTGTTGGGTGTTCATCTTCTTTGTATTTTCTATTCAAATATCACAAACTGGACTCGAAACCACACACAATAACACATGCCCCATACAATACAAACAATTATTAATTACAGTTAAGACAGTATGGTTATATCTACAGGTCAACAGGTACAGATGTTTAATAGGGTTAACAATAAACCACTACATGAAGCCAGCACACAGTAAATTATGATATGAGGGAACCTCTCACTACAAATTTGGATTAGTGTTAAGCATACCTTTAGGCCTTCAACCTAGGACCAGGAAATTCAAGCTTGGTTTTATACGACATACACAAGACATTGTACAAGGGAGCAAATCTTTAATTAGGATCAATATGGAAGCAGTCAATTTGTTAAATTGGTTTTCATACATTTTTTAGGTATGGTACAATATTCTATGATGAAAACAAAGTTATCTAAATGTACAAATACCAGCATTAGTACAAAGCCCTTCATTTTCAAAAGTATAAAAGTTATTGTTGACAATGTATATTATCTATAGATTACGAATATAAGCAAACAACATCCTATCTTAGATTATAGTCAATAAATTATAAAGATCCTCACCAGTTCAACTAATATCTACAAACTTTTATATGGTACAGTTTAAATCTAAAAACCCACTGAAATAGTGTACAAAACTATTGAGAACTAAATATCTATCACTATTTTCACTACACAAAGCAAAGAATCTATTTAACACCATCACCATGTCAAATAAAAACAAACAAAAAAAAAAAAAATTCCGACGGCTAAGATGAAAGGATGGAACAATAGAACTAGAGAAGCAGAGATATCGCTTGCAGCATTAATCCCCTGTTACAGCAGCTATTTAATGGCTAATCATTTAATCCCCTCAATATTTTCACAACTCTATTTAGAAATATGCATCAAACAAACAAACAAAAAAGCAAAAAAATGTAATCCATGTCTTTTTAAAAAAATATTTCCCAAAGAGAAAATACTTCAATCTCAAAAAGTACTCACCACTCGGGAGTATGAAATACACAACTCAAACAGGATACCTGAAATAAACAATGAAAGAGAAACAATGGTCAGATTTCATAAACATCATCACTATATAGGATGCCAATTTCCATTTTGATTTTTAAATATTTGTAGATAATGAATAGTTAGTCCAATATATTCAATCATTGAGCTCCTTTGATTCGGGTGATTTCAGACAAGTAGGGGTTAGCCCACTGTATCCTAGGTAAATGGTAGGGCTGCCACCTTAAAGGCCTCCTACCAGACCTTTGGTCACTCTTTGTCTGGCTTCATCTCACTTGACCTGTCCAGCATGGGTTACCTTATCAGGAACTTTGCTCCAGCTGACTTAGTTCTCATGGCCATAGAAACACACAAATGATCCCACCAGGATAAGGTGTTGACCACCAGTAAAGATAAAGATAAAGATAAATAACATGAGTTGATGCAAAGAAAAGAAGTTCCACTAGAGAGGAGTGGGGGAAGTTAATTCATTTTATATAAACCCGACACTGAAAGGTAAACCAGGAAATGATAAAGAAAAAAAGATAATAATAAATAGAAAAAATACTGTGCTTACCAATGTTATTAGTTGTGTTATTAGATCTGTAGAAAACCTCGGCATGGGAGAATGGATCCATGTTATCTGCCAGCTGCAAAAGACAGATAAGGGAAAGAATGACTTTCTTTTCAAGCAAATTGTATTGGACAATGTAACATTTTCTCTCAATGACATTCCTATAAATAGGATTTTCATACAATAAACCTGCCAATTTCACGTCATCGTCATTTTTAGGAACCGTTTCTGAAAGTGTAAAAAAATTGCCTTAAAGCTCTACATGTGTTTTGATCAAGATTTTCTCTCCTCTTAGCTTTTGCTGTTACCTGTTTTTTTTCTTAAAAGGCAAAAATGAGGTATAATTATTTCATGGAATTGAGTAAATATAGTCATACCCTTGTGCTAAAGGTCCAGCTACGTTGAGATTTATCCACGGACGCAACATTCACTGAGTGAATGTTACTCAGAATCTGACAAAAAAACAAAACAAAGAATGTTGTAATGTTATGATCAATATAAAAAATCTGCCACCATCACAATCAAAGAACTGTTTAAACATATCTAGAGCACATGAAAGACTTGATATAAAAAAGACAAACCACATTTGATCAGCAACAATGGTAAATAATTCAGCCCTTTTTTCAGTGATATATTTTATCAATTCACAGTGGTTTGATCACCTGCTTGGCTTAATATCTTGATCCAGAGAAATTCAGCACTCATAGTGCTGGCCCTACACTGTAATGGTAAAAGGGAATTGGACAAGAAAGAAAGAGATATTTGATTAACAACATTGATAAATAATTCAACTTTTTTTTGCACAGTGAAATATCATATTACATGACAAAACTTAAAATAACATAAAGTAAACTTTAAAATACAGTCAACATAATAAATAAATTTGAGAAAGAAAAGAATAAATATCACATAGTTCCATGGAAAATGTTTTTCCTTATAAAATAATTCTATGGAAAATGGTCAAACCTGCTGTCCATCAAATAAACACATTCTCACATGTCGACCCTCGACTTCAACACCTGAAAGATTTTAAAAAAAAATTTGGAGCAATTTTTATAAACATTATTTCAACAAAAAATAATTTTCATGATTTTTAACTTTCTTCTTTCTTTCTTTATCAATAACCTTTTGGTACCTTTCGGTGTAAGGTTTTTTTAACAAGAAAAGAAATGTAATGAAAACAAAACAAATATTTCTTGTAAATAAAATAGTACTATTTCCTGGATCAAAAGGTGTGAGTGCCTAGTGTGCCATTCTTGACTGG
The DNA here is from genome assembly GCA_030265355.1 of Tritonia tetraquetra. Taxonomy (NCBI): domain Eukaryota; kingdom Metazoa; phylum Mollusca; class Gastropoda; order Nudibranchia; family Tritoniidae; genus Tritonia; species Tritonia tetraquetra. The sequence goes on along the minus strand of JARBEQ010022951.1, from coordinate 1,102 downwards.
GTGTGAAACTGGCCTTAACACTGATATAAATCATTTTTTTCAAACAAAGCAAATACCAGGTGCTCACACTTTCACCTCTATTCAACTCTACCCGTACACAGTGTTATTTGATCCTCTATTTTATAAGCTGTTACCATCTTTCTGGACAATAACATTTACATATACCAAAAAAGAGAGAGAGAGAGAGAGAGAGAGAGAGAGAGAGAGAGAGAGAGAGAGAGAGAGAGAGAGCTGAGAGAGAGAGAGAGAGAGAGAGAGAGAGAGAGAGAGGGGGGGGGGGGACAGAAAGAAACAAATATTGTGTATACAAAGAGAAATATAAAGTAATGAAAGTAAAGCAGATATTAAAATTGAGAAAATTTGCTACCTTCTCCAATTTTCTTTCTTTCACTGAAAGCTTTTCCGATTCCCACCTCACTGATCTATCACTATGCCTTTCACAAAGCACTTTTCCATCATTCTAAGATCCGTACAACCTCCCTCGTCCCCTCCACCTACAGCAGATAAAAGCCAGAAAAATAGCCATAGAGAAGAAAAATGGTTTTCGTCGACTTTGCGAATCGATCACACGTCTGTGAACGGCAACTCCGCCTCACCAGAGATGGTTCGATCCTCCGAGTTGACCAAACCATTCTTCTTCTCAAAGGCTATTTTTCTGGCCCTTCCACATTTTCCTACTTTGATACCATTTACCATTACAAGTGCCGACAACTGATATCTCTTTCATACAATCCAGGAAACACAGTAGGCTGATCACCTGCTTGTTTGAGATTCTTTGATCCATAGAATTTCCGGCCCCGTGTTCAGTCGTGTTTGGTGGTCAAGGAGCCTGCATTTATGGAGGGTGTCTTGAGTGCCTTTCATGACTGAACATAGGGCTGGCCCCAACACTGTGGTATTAATAGGGTTAGATCAATCAAACAATCAAACAATTAAACAATCAAACAATCAAACAATCCAGGAAAAGTGGAGGAAAGGCGGTGTCATGGCCTTCAAAGAGATTTTCCATCATTGACGAGTTCATGTCTCAGTGAAAACATATATGCCACTCCCCTGATCCTATTCAGGTAGGTGGGATCAAAGAACCTAGTCCTATCGGAGA